>CAUYQS010135415.1:0-36022 GCA_963574585.1 Otolemur crassicaudatus
AGCTACTTGGGAGGCTGAGGCAGGAGACTCGCTTGAGCCCAGGAGTTGGAGGTTGCTGTGAGCGTGATGCCATGGCACTCTACCCAGGGGGATAGCTTGAGGCTCCATCTCAAAAACAAAAACAAAAACAAAAACAAAAAACAAAAAAAAAAGCCAAAAGTACTAGTATTCAGAACCTTGTAAAATCTACATCTAGGCTTCACATTACAAACCTGAAAAAGAGTACTGATAGTAATATTGGTTTATTAGTTTTTACTGAAATACTGCCTCCTGAGTATTCTTTAAGGTTAAGGTTTTTTTTTTCTTTCAGTCATTGATTTAATTAACTTGTAAAACCAAATAGGACTTAGCTGAGTTTACTGGTGTGCGATTGGTTTACTCTTTGATTTTTTTTTTTATGGAAGAAAAATACAGGATGAAGCAATATAGGGAATATCTGTTGTAGTCAAAATTTGAGCATCTGTTTATCTAAATATAGGAAAGTATTTTTGTTTTTATATTTTATCCACTCAACAAATATTTATCGAGTACCTCCCTAGCCTGTAACATTTCTATTATATAACATTTGGGCAGAATGTTTTCTATAATTTGTAGTACTTCTACAGGGTCCAGTGAATGGATTTGACTTGACGTCTTAGCGTCAGTGAAAAGAATTCTAAAACCACACATTTCACTGGCGAGCTTGATTTCCAGATCATCACCAAGCTGTGTGGAAAGCGGGCTGGAATAACAGCCAGGAGACCTAGGTTCAGTTCAGTTCATTGAAGAGAAGCCATTTTAATGCTTCTTGACTCAGTTTCTTTATTTTGGAAAAGATGCGATTGGTCTGGGTAATATTGTAGAGCCCTTTAGCTCTAATGTTTTATGCTTTCTATATTGTAATATTTGCAGGAGAAATATAAGAAGTATACATTTAAATATACCAAGCAGTTTTTAGAAGATGAAGGTGTTGCTCTCTGTATTAGACAGGGTTAGTATTGAGGTTTATAACTGGAAGACTTGGTTAACTTTAGTAATTGTGATAGTATTAAGTTTTATTTGGGACAGATATCTTCCACAGATGGTACCAAGCTATGATGGTTCTGCAAAATCTTCAGAGTTTTCCTTAGGTGTTCCTGGCTAATAATATTTAGCTACTTTCTTTTTAACAGTAATGAAATTATGCTTCTCATGGCTTTCATATACTCTTGAGTTTCTTAATCCTTCTTTCATAGCAAATCCTTTAAGATCATTCATGGAGTATATTTGGCAAACATTTGTGAAGCCAAGCAGTTACTCATTGTTCAAGATAAAAAGAATTACGAGACTCTGTTCCTCCCTCAACTGAATGAGGGAGCCAAGCAGAAATAGCTAATTGCAGATTAGTGTCAGCACAGCAGAGATCCAGCACAGCAAGGAGAGGACTAGTGGCAGGGAGAAGGGAGTGCAGGGTGGCTTCAGAGATGCCGATTAGTTTCTTTTAGGAAGATTATAGGTTTATAGGGTGAATTGTTGAGTGAAGGCTGGAGATCAGGATGCTTATTTATTAAGAAGATAAGAACATGAGGTGAAGGAAATGGAGAAGGGTTAAATTTGAGGGATATAAGCAGCATTTAGGATCGAGGATTTTATTGGATGTGGAAAGTGAAGGAAGGTGCTGCGATGTCTTTTCTCAAGTAGTATTTCTCCTGTTATAGAGAGGGTCTGATAAAATGTTTGAAAACTACAAGAAAAACAAAGCATCACCCTAGATTTTTCTTCCTGTATCAATTTGAGATGTATTTTCTGTGTTAGCCTGGAAAGAACAGGTATGTGGCAAACAGCTCAGTGTTCACAAAGTCAAGAAATAGTTTTAAAGACAGCTTTTCTTCTCTTTTTTGGAAGAAGAAATGATTTCTCTTGAGCTGTTGTTATCTCTGTTTTCCTTTTCATAGAAATAAATTTAGGAAAATATTGATAAAATTATAACCATGTCCTGAGCTTGGTTTTGTATTTTTAACCATTAAATAAGAGAATTAAATAAAAATATTCAGCAAAATACCAAATGTGAAATTTTTGCTGTCTAATTTTGTGATTTTATTTCATGTAAATAACAGTACATTTATGTGAACAAAATCAGTTTTTATTCATGAGCTAGTTCTTTAAAAAACAAATATATATAAACTTTCACTGTGTCAAAAGTAATTAAGGTACATTATTTTTATCATGTGTTATAAAGCTGGATTAAAATAACACTGTACAGTAACTTACTTTCTTATTTTCTGTGAATCATTTTGCTGTAACCATTTAAATTGTAACATCACCAGTTCTCCACTAGATGGCACTGAAATCCCGAAGAAAAATAGGGTCGGCTTTAAAAAAGCTATGTTTTGTTTAACACACACACACACACAGAAACTGATGAACCGGCTATCTTTGATGGATTATTATTGTTGTTGTAGTGGGATTTTAAGAAAATGTGCCATTTCCCCATGTAATCAGACATCTGGCAATTCATTATAAACTTATGTGGTATATGGTTTTAGGATATCTGTGATCTTGAAATAGGTTTTGAGTCCTGTTTTGTTTGGAAACAGATCAAACCTATTTCTGCTCAGTGATTTATGACTTATATGATACTGATTGAATATTGAAAACTTCGTGTTTTCTTCTTCCTTTTAGCTCTGTATAGATTTGGGGGGCTAAACATGTTTTGCTTTCAGCTAGAGCTCTAATGAGGTATTAACTTCGGTACGAATATGGCTTCTGTTTTTAGAATTTATTATAACAGAATAGCTTTTTTATGTTGGCCGATGAAGAAATGCAAACAGCAAAAAAAAAAAAATAATACCTTTGATATGATGTTGTGGCAAACACAGATTCATGCATTACAGGATCAGAACTGCTCCCCCTTTTCCCTCACACTTTGTCATCGAGGTATATAATCAGCTTATAATGAAAAGGAACTGTGGTTTAATAAGCTAAGTCAGAAGGGGGAGTTGGTTTGCATTTTGTTTTTTGTTCTATAAATTTTCTTTAGGGTTTTGAAACCTGACCTAGGAAATGAAGAGTTTTGCATTCATCTTTTTGTTTGAATAAAAACCCACTGTTGAAGATTATGAATTTCCAAGCTGTTCTTGGGTTTCAAAATTGGGTTAAATTACTTTTCAGAATTGAAGAGAATATTTTAATAATGGTAAGGAAAACTATTAAGCTGTCATAACTAACTTTTTACACTTACGAAAGAGAATAGAGTTGAGAGTCCTGAACTTGGGTTGTTATTTTTAATTAGTGTATTATTTTGGATAATTTTAGAGTAGTGGTTAAATACAAAATTAGTAGCTTCTTTTTTTTCTTCAGAAACTGGAATACATTGCCATGAGAGATGAACTCTTAAATGAGAGATTGCTTTGTAAAGATACGGTCTGGTTCCTTAGAAACCATAAATATACCGGAAATGTTTTATAGCACTTTATATTGGAGGGCTCAAATTGTTTTATGGACTCGAATTCCCAGTTCTCATAAACCTTTTGCTGTTACGTTGAGAGGAGAAGTGGCTTGGCTAAATCAAAGATGTTGACTTAAATTTCTATTATGATTGTTTTTCTTCATTTTTCATAAACTTACATTTATGCTATACATTTTTATGTGTATGTTCTTGTAGCTTTATCTCTGAGATGATCAAAGGAGAAAAATAGCCTAGGTAGCAGTCTGTGCATCCTTACGGTGTGTTGTGACTGCTGGAAAAACCAGCCTCTAAAATATTGAATCACTTCTTTGTTGTCTGCCACTCTCCTAAAATAATCCTGCTGGGTTTATTATGTTAAGGAAATATTGACTGTGTTTGATACAGCGTCTGGGACAGTGATTTGTGTTAAGATACCTTCTTTTTGGTAAAAGGAAATGTGGTTCTAATATATATCAAAACATATTTGATTTAAAAAAATCTCAATTGTTGCATTTTATTGCCTCTTGGTGTCCATGCAGGCTCTCCCCTGTGACATTCTTCTTCCCTACGGTGAGCCGTCCTTTATTGCTTAAACCTGTTGTACGCTTTTCCTGTATAATGTTTTTACTTAGTATTTGCTTGATATTTGTAACCCTGTTTCCCCAATTTTTAAGTTTGACATTGTGCCTGTTCTTATGGTTTCCAAATGCTGCCTCTTCATCAAATGTGAACTCACCCTTTATTTTGTTTATACTTCCTTCAGTTTGACCTGGTGTTGTCATTATTTACTTATACATCTGACCTTCCTATTATTTCAGAGACTGTTTGAAGGAAGAGCTAAGCTGTATTTTACTCATTTTTGTTCCTATATGACCTAGTCTGGGGAATTTTTACAGGGTGGGAATTAAAAAATTATGTGTTAAGTGGAATTATGTTGAATGGTAAAATTTTAGAATTTTGCCAGGGCTGGTTAGTTTCCAAATAATAGGATGGGAGAGGAGTTTGGTTTGTTCCTTTTTGGCTTTTGTACTTTTATTTTCTCTCCTCTGCAGTTAAATCCATTAATTATAGTTTTCTGCAGCCCTACTTCTAGGATAGCATTGATGGGCTTTATGTGCTTTATTTGAGGTGTAGTGGATTGCCGTTGGCAGGCAGGTTGTGGCATGTTTGATAGTGGCTGTTGATAAATCATTTTTGCATTTTCAACTTTTACAAAACATTGATACCTCTGTTATTGTTAATTTGTACTTATTAGTTACTTACTATGTGACACAAAATTTACTGTAAAAACCGTGTTATTAATATAACAAAGGTTGGTAAGACTGCAATTTTATCCTAAACTTAGCTTTTAAATATTTAATATTATTGTAACTTTTTTTTCTTAAATCATGTTTTAATAGGGTATGGGACATTTCATTTGGTATTCTTTCCCCTGGTTTTACCTTTTAATGTTTTTGTAGGAAGTTTTTTGTTCATTTTGTTTTATGTAAAGTTTTGTTTCACGCCTGTGTATTGGCTCGCCAAGTTAATTCTGTTTTAGGCAAAGAACTGTGTCTTTTTCTACATCTCTAGTCCTAGGAAATCAGTTCATGTTAAATTACAGAGTAATTGTGTTAAGAATATGCAATCTGGTTGCTGCTGTTTATTTTTCTAATTTGCATGCATAAAATATTCCTAAATCATTTAACAGTTATTGTTTTTTTCTAGTTAAAGGAAAGAAACCTTTTATTAAGAGTTAGTGGAAAATTTGTCAAAACCAGAACACATTATGTTTTCCTTTCATTTTGTCCTGTATTCCTTGTTTTGTACTATTAGCTGTGTAAATTAATTTGAGCTTGATCAGTGATGGTTATTGATGTTGTACTTTGGCACTACGGAACATAATGATGGAGAATAAGGAGAAATCTCAGTTCTCAAGAAATATGTAGTTTAATTGAGCAGGCAGCTCTCACACTGATGAACTGTTTGGGGAACGAGTAGAAGCAGATTCTCACGGACTGCAAATGCAATAATACTAACAAGAACAGGACGATCTGGATTCCAGGCAGAGTGGAGTTTGCCTGAATGAGTTCAGATGTATATTTTCACATAGAAACTACCAAATTGTCTGAAAGGAGAGGGCATTTTATAGGCATACAGTGTTGGCACTGGTTTGGAGTGAATTCTGTTTTGTGTGCTACGTTTTTTCCCTGCCTTTCTAGGTTTTATTCCTCTCCTTAGTCCAGGTTTCTTACACTCAGAGAATCAAGTGTTTCATGTCAGTTCTTTGAAATTATATGGGTTTATCTGCTCTCTGTGATACGAATCGCTTACTTCTCTAAGAAAGAATAGCATTTGCCCTTTTACATACATGTACAGATAATACTTTTTCTACAGATACGTCGCATTTTTGAAATGTATGCTTGAGAGATATTTATAAATGAAATCACGTTTTGCCTCTGGCTTTCTTGATAACCTTAGATATTTGTTTCCCTGCTATTATGAGAGCATGTGTGTGTGTGCACGCATGTGTGTGTGTCTTTCACAGGTGATAAAAACTAGGCATGAGGAGACTAAATTGCCCAGTTGACAGAGTTGCAGTTAAAACTTAAGTGTCTTTACCTACTTACTTTATGAAGAACCTCAGCATGGTGTTATGTGTCACTGGCAATTTACACATTTAAGATGGAAGTAATAATTGGAGTCTATTTGAATTTTTGGCATGGCTCTGCATCTGATTTTTCAAATCTTAGCAATATTTTAAATCTTGAAATATTTTTTCTTTTGTGGTGTCACCTGAGTTTACTTGCTCAGGACGCTGCCCAGTTTGTAGGGAGCAACACTGCTGTCTCCCCCTGCGGGCTTTATTCTCTCCCCCGGCTTGTGGCATTTAGAGCTGGTATTTTAAAATGCCTGTGGACTTTCAGAGGAGATTGCCGGGAATTTCTGACCTCTGCTTCTGTTTTATGTCTCACTGTTATTTCTTATTTTCATTGGGTGCGTGGAGGTTTGGAGGTTGCTTGTTACTGGCTAGTTGGGGACCTTCCCTTGCACAAGTGGTGTGGATTTAATCCAAGTCTGTGCATCAGCACCACTGTCCAGGGTGCTAAGTGGATTAGTGTGTTACAGGTAAACCTCCAGCAGAGTGCAGCTCCTGTTGTTAGGACCCGGGGTTTCTTACTATGCTCATAGAATTGAATTGCATGTTGAATCAGTGATGACCATATGTTTGGCTGTTTCTTGTCAGTGTATTTTATACATTAGCTTCATAGAAAAGAGGCATTTTCTTTTCCAAGCAGTTTTGATTATGCAGGCTTGATTTTTTGGTCTGACTTTGCCTTCTCTTTTAAATGTATTAGAATTTTTTAAAAGGCATTGGAATTTTAAATTTTAAACAGTTATCTATTCTCTTTAGTCTCAGATGTACTTATAATTTTTTTAGCTTGAACTTGCTTATAGTTAATAATTTCACAAATATCTAAGTTAAACTCTGAAATATACCCAAGTGAGGCTCTTTTTATAAATGTAAAATATGCCTAGTAATTAAATAATCTAGAATATCTCTATTTGGAAAATAATATCCTTTAACTGACCAGATAATTTTTGTGCATTTAATTAGTATTTTTGTTAAGTATTTTAACGACTATAAAATGATTTTAAATTATAATTATTGTTTTGTGTACATAAATGCATTTGAGGTTAAACTGAATAAAAAATCAAATGGCTAACTTGTTTTATGTCTATAATAATGTCTTAATTAACTGGGGTGGTAGGGGACAGGGTACCTGAACTATTAAAATTTTCTAGTTAACTACAAGTTTATTATGCAGTGAAATTGTATAGGATAAGGATACTGACACAGGGCTAGAGATTTGTCTGTCAAGCTCCTTCTTGTTGTATAAATCCACTGAAGCCATATTGTTAGGAAGAAAGCATTTTATAAAATACAGAACTTTACGTATATGATCAGGTCACTAATTGCAGCTATGCAGGAAGCCTTGGAGGATTACAGAACTGAACTTGGGACCCTTTTTGGGAGCTAGTATTTCTTAGCTGAACATGGATTTTTTAGCAGAGGTGGGAGTCTGCTGCTCAGGGTTCCAATCCTCATTGTGGCCTAGCAGTCACGAGGTGTTCTTCCCTAATTTGTTGTAGTGAGGCAGATTTTAGAACATTGTTAGATGGCAAGATGTATCTATGTGAAATGTGTGTGTTAGGCAGTCACTTTTTTCCTTTCGTTAAACATTTAAATTCTTTCAACTTTGTTGACACTCAAGGAATAAATCTGAATTTTTGAACTGGCTATTTTTTTTTTCTCCAATAGATGAGTTAGTTTTTAGTCTTTGGCTATTTCTTAATTTTCCTTGAACTTTTCTGGTTTCTATTAGTTTGTATCCTTGGTGAGAATGGTTCCCAGAATATATGTGACTGTTCACATAGGTAGATGATCATTTATTTCCAAGCAGATGAAATTTTTAAAATCTACAGGTGCTGTAATTGTGGCTTCTTTTTTCTTAAAGGAAGAATTCAGGGAACTTCGAGAACAGCCATGTGACCCTCAAGCTGAACAAGAGCTTATTAATAGTATTGAACAAGTATATTTTTCTGCGGACTCATTTGATATTGTTCAATATGAGCTGGAGGTAAAAAAAAAATCATCAAAATATATTTAAAGCCCATTTTGTTTAGTGACTGAATTTGTGAGATTTGAATTTGGGTACATTTATGTACTTTTTGGTACCAGACAGAACAGGTCTGTGATTATCATGCTGTGATTAAATGAACTGTTGGCATTGCTTAAAGATGAAATTATCTTTTAACACGTAATTTCTAGGGCGGCACCTTTGGCTCAAAGGAGTAGGGTGCCGGTACCATATGCCAGAGGTGGTGGGTTCAAACCCAGCCCTGGCCAAAAACTGCAAAAAAAAAAAAAAAAAAAAGGTAACTTCTAGTACAATCGAAGAATATTGGTAGGGGAAACATTTCTATATTTTTGGTTTTTGATGGTTAGCATGCAGTGGGTTAGTATACTTTATCTTGGCAGAATATGTTTAGAAAAGTTCTAAGACTTTTCTCTTGAGTGTGTATATAATTGTTTAGTCATGATAAAAATTCCTATGCCATATTGTTTATAACATTGGCATTTCAAGTTTATAGGACATTCAGAATAGTAAGATTCATTTTTAGATAAAAGCAAATGCTGTATGCACACATATTTTTAGATAGTACCTCCCAGGTCAGCCAATCCCCAAGCCATGGTGAAGGTTCATCAGTCAGTTGACTGGAGTCTGTTTCTTCATCTACACACTGGGATGCATTTTGGTTGGCTTCCCCTACTGCCCTCTGAACACTGGAGAATGTGGTCCATCAACTGCCACTGCCACAGTGCAGTGCATACCTTCCATAAGACTTTGGATGGGAAATCTTTTCTGAGTTCTGTCATAGGCAAGTAGGGTATATCTGTGCTGGTGGAGTGAGGACTAAGGTTAGGGACTTTTTGACATTTTCCAATCACAGGCCCTGGAAGCAGTTTCTCCGGCCTTAGGGGCCAGGGGCTCCCGTGGTAGAGGGGGTTCTCGGAGGAGGCTGGGTGAGGGATGCAACCACGTGTCATATGATAAAGATGTGTTGGCTTTAGTGGCTGGAGTCTCAGGAGGAAGGTGGGAGGACAGGAAACGGGGAGGACAGTGGGATGTGACACTGTTTAGCATGCACAGATTCTAGTTCACTAGTCAGAGGTATCCACGTAAATGAAACGGAATTAAACAATTTATTTTTTACTCTTCATTTATGAATTTTTTTCTGTAGAAACTTCCACCTGTTCTCAATTTGCAAGAATTAGAGGAGTACAGAGACAAGCTGAAACAACAGCAAGCTGCAGTAAGTAAAAAAACACAAACAACAAACCCACATTTCTTTCTGACAAAACTGTAAATGAAACACAACAGAGAGGTGGAATGTTTGCAGATTTGTGGTTTTTAACTAATATATTAACATAGAAACAAGTCTCATTCTCTATTATGACTTTGACTCGAGTGTTAACATGTACATTAAAATTTAGTGCCCAGGGTTTTCCTTATGTTGTTTTGATAGATTTGCTTCTAGAACTTGGAGTTTTCTCTCTGGAATCTTAAACATGATCAAAGCACTTTGACCCCTTTTAAAATTAGTAAATACCTTTAGGCTCCTCATCATGGTATATAACTACACAACCATCGTTCTGTAATGGTATATTCTTATATTGGAATAAAGGCCCCCACTTCTAGTTGAAATTTTTCTAAGAGAATGAGGGCTGAGATTCAGAAAGTCTGAGTTGTCGTTACTGTTTGACAGTGACAGTGGGCAAGTCATTTAACCTTACTCAGCCTCTTTTGTTCCGTTTGTAAAGTGGTAGGTTTAGCCTGTGTTTCTCTCTAATGTGATAACATTCTGTAATTCTGTTGTTTCCTTCACGCTAGGCTGAACTCACTTTATGAAATTTGGACTTCACTGTAGAAGATTAATGTGATCTTATTAACTTTTTCAGCTAAAAAAAGCAATAGTCATAGATTTATCTGAGTTTGATTTTTAATAATACATCTGGCAAATAAAGGACGATGTCTCTTTTCTCTTGCACCCAGAAGACTCAGTGGGTGCCAGAGTAGCAGCAGTAGCACAGGGCAGCCTTGGGCAAAGGAAGGAAGGGGCTTGAGCTCTAGGGGGTTGGGTAGTAAAAATGGAATGTCCCTTTGGAGAATGAGATTTCAGTGGTTGGTGGTATCTTTTACCTTCTCTTGGCTTCAACATTTTAAAGTACTCTTCCATTGTGTATCTCATGTGATAGTATTTTTTTTGGGAATTAGGCCCACCTGAAGGCCACGTGGTGGCCTTGGGAATTTCATAAACCTAGCCTTGAATCCTGGCCTTGCAGCTAATTAACTGCTGGACTGTGCATGAGTTACCATTGCTTTTAAGATTGCTCATCAGGAAAATGAGAAAATGTGGAACCCGTCTGGTTGGATTGTCTGAGACCTAATTGGGATGACGGAGGAAAAGCTGTTAGTAATATCTGCTGGTGGAACACAGAGTAACTGCGTCATCTATTTTTTAACCCTATTTAGTAAAATCAGGTGGTGTCTATGTGCACTTATACAAATTCATATATGTCAAAATTATGGTACAGAGTGCGAACTTACTGATTTTATTTTCTTAATCATGGCTCCTATTTGAGTTTTTCTTACAGGGGTTGTATTATCTTAATTTATTACTAGACAGTCCTGTGGGATCTTTGGAATTCTTAAAATGATATTTAGGATTACAGTTGATATTTCTTCATTGATTGATGTCTCAAAGCTATTTAAAGTTTGATTTCCTTAATCTTAATGAAATCCCTCTTTCCAGACAAAAATAATGAGTCTACCTAGAAATTAATTCACATAATTTCAAAGATGTTTGAAGCAGATTAAGAAAGTGTGAAATGATTAATGCAGTAGTTTAATGTGTGTGCAATGTTTTAATCCCAGTGGGCTTGGGGAAAGAAGCCAGTTTGGCTTCTTGAGGATTCACTAAATACCTTCAGTGGGCCGTGCTTCATGCTAGCTGTGGTATCTGTAGTTGACAGGGGCCCTGAAATTGCGGAATAGGGCCTTAATGTTCAAAATCGTTCTTAATTCTCACTTGGGCACATTAACATTATTTGTGGGATCCCTTAGATATAGCATTCCAGAAATCATGTTTTCAACTTTTCAGAAGTAGTGGGCTGACCTACGTGTCTTCTTATGTGTTATAAATAATCTAAAGGGCACAAGCAAGTTCTGTTTTTATCATCTCTATAAATTCAATTGGTCAAAAATTTTCCTTAACAGATTCATCGTTTTAAGTCAAATTCTACATAGGCTTAAAATGGTTACCCTCTATGCATGTTAGTTAAATCAGATAGTGACACTCATTTATTAACAGTAACGATCACTTATGCAGTTTCTATTAAGGACTAGGTGCTCTGCTGTGTTCTTTATTATACTACCTCTTATACTAATTCGATAGCCTGGGGAAGTGTGTATGGCTATAGCATGCCACTATCTTTTCTAGAAGTTATTTGGAAGACCCATGGGATATTCTTGTAAAAAATAAAAATATAAAATGTAATAGGAAGCATGAGGCCTTTTCTTTTACTTCCTTTGTTTGATTGCATGTTCTTATAGGTCTCTAAAAAAGTAGCAGATTTAATCCTTGAAAAACAGCCTGCTTATGTAAAGGTAGGATAATATTTGTTATTTTTTATAGTACATGTAAAAAATGGTTGAGTGATTTATACTTGAAACTGTTGGGATATTGCAATTATCCTGTCCATAGTTCTATAGCAACGCAGTGACTCTTTCTGGTGTGTGGGTGTATGTATACATCAGTTTTTCTCTTTCATTTGGGAGAATTTGCCCAACTGAAGAAGTGAAAAGCTGTTCTATATGATTCTAAAGTAATCTTTTGTTTTTTCAAACTTTAGAGGAGCCAGTGAAATTGCTTCCATGAACTTTGTAACAAACATATAGATCAGCAGTAATGACCACTAAATGGCAATATACCAATCTGGCTAGAAAACATGATACATTTGGAACGGTCTAGCTGAATCTGTGTTTTCATCAGAAAATAAGAGCCTTCAGAATCCTTTGAAATATCTGCCAGTATTCAAATGAAGGCATTCATTGTCAAAGCATCTTAGTAAACAGAAATCACATTTGTCATATCCTTAATTACCTTACGATGTTCCCTTAGGTAGAACTATTGAAACAGGTATATTATTGGTATTTGTTTATTCCTGTCTAAAACAAGTTGGGTCTAGATTTTCATACAAGCAGTACTGACTAAATATTGTCGTTACCTGTCATTGTAAAAAGCAATTGAAAGTAGTCATTTTAAATAATTTTGTGAAAAATATCCTAACAATTTTCAAGTTCAGGTATTTTTGTTGCTATTTTGTGTTCTGAGCAGGCTTTTCTTTGTAACCCCCTAGAGTTTCTGTTACAGTATCATATGAATGAGAAGGAAAAATAAAATGCCTCCAATAACCTTATCTAATCTTTCTATAGGAACTCGAAAGAGTTACCTCATTACAGACAGGTCTTCAATTAGCTGCTGTTATCTGCACAAATGGGAGAAGGTATTGCTTTTGATTTTTTTTTTTTTTTTTGGAAATTTTTTTTTCTTTAAACTGGAAAATATTTCAGGGACAATTATGAAATCTATCACTGATAATTGATTTTTTATCATGGCTGTGGTTTCTAGAAAATCATTAAGTGAACATAACACTGCACTAAGAGGGCTTGTGGGAAATATCTACAAATTACTATTTTTGCGTTGGTCAGTGCTTTTCAAACTATTTGTGGTGAAGCAGCAATTTTTTTCTTTTCTTTTTAAATTTCCATTCTGTCACAGGCTGTTATTTTTGTGAAATGCAGTAAAAAGCAATTACTAGAAAGTGAAATTTCAGAAACCAGACATACAATATAGTCTTACGTTTTTAAATTATTAGAGTCTCAAAGAATAAAATTATTCTGCTTTTGCCCTAAGTGTTTTTAAATGCTTATTATCTCCATTTCTGTACTCTCTTGGACCACTAGCAATTTATGGATTGGCACTAGTCCTGCCATGTTTTGATTAATGCTGGTCTAGACTGAGCCTTTAATAAGTTTGTCACATAGTAGTGGCCACAATCCCCAGTTTTAGTGATCTGGGTCCCTGCCTCATTAGTTGCCTGATTTTTCTGTGTGGATAGTAGGAAATTTTAACTATTTATTGTTCATTTTTGCAGACACTTGAATGTTGCGAAAGAAGGTTTTACTCAAGCTAGTTTAGGCCTTCTTGCAAATCAGAGGAAACGTCAGTTGCTGATTGGACTTCTGAAATCTCTGAGAACTATAAAAACATTGGTATATACAGGTCACTTTTTAAACATTAAAACTTAATTTTGTGGTTGAAACAGATTTTACCTTTGATTTTTGTTTTCTTAGCAAAGGACAGATGTACGCTTAAGTGAAATGCTAGAGGTAAGTTAATACAACTTGGAAATTTGGTGATCTAGTAATAATAATACATAGAAACATTATAGTAGACAAAACCAATATGCATTTTTCTCAAATTGGTATATAGTATAAAGAGCACTTTCAGATATGTATAGGTGTCTGCTTTAGGCCCCTTTTCTGTTGACATAACATAATGTATCCTTCCTTTAGTGTATATAATATATACTTCATTTGGTAAAACACATTTATTTTGGGAAATATTTACTTTATATTAAACTGGAATTGTAAACTTTAGCCTTTTCATTGTATTGCAGTCAAATAGCAGTAAAATGATCATTTGCATCTAAAAAATAGTATTTAAGAAAGATGCAATATTTTAGTTATATTTGGTATCATACGTTAATTGGCTTTCTGAGTGAGCCATCTGTTTTCTCTTTGATGCTTTCTTAGCGTTCTCTGCTGTCATAAAGTTCACCAAAGCATAATGTAATATGTGTGTTTCCTCATAATACTTGAGCTCCTTAGGGTAGGTACTTTGTCATTATCTCAGCCTCCTCAGTGATTTGAATTGCATGTGTTGAATTTAGATATGAGCAGAGGGAAAATTTGTTGTGCTTTTCTGTATAATTGTTGCATTACTTCTAAACTATTCCTACTAACCTAGGGTTTGAGAAATCCATGTGAAAAATTCATTTGACATTAAATTGCTGTTAGGGGATAAAAAATATTCTGAGGTTATGAATGAATATTTTACTTTTCCCCAAACTTATTTCCTTGGAACTGTGTACTGATTTCTTGATAGGAGAACTGTTGAATATTGATTACAAATAGAATGCATACTGTTTTGGAGCATTTAAACATTACAAAAGAAGATGTATTAACAGTTAAAATCTACCCTGTGAACCAGCTTATAATTTTAAATAAGCCCTTATTCTTAAGTCGTGGTCTCAGAGGACTATTACTGTGTATTTGAGTGAAAAGAATATTTTAAATATTTTTTCTATACATATATTTTAGGCCTAGAACTAGTTGTCCCTTTGTATTTTATTTCTTATCTATCTGTGTTCTAGTCTCTGTTTAAGAGGAATTAAAATTCTCTGATGCTGCAACTTTTGGTTGAAGTATGAACAGAGGTGTGTTTTTTATGGGAGGTGTTAAGAAAAAAAGTGTTTCTAGTCTAGTGACTTCTGTCATTGTCACCCTAAGGAGGAAGACTATCCAGGAGCTATTCAGTTGTGCCTGGAATGTCAGAAAGCTGCCAGCACTTTTAAACATTACAGTTGTATAAGGTAAGGTAATACCCAAATTTTAAAACTGATTGTATTGTCAGTTTTTGGTGTAGAAATTGTGTAATATACAATGTTAATTTTAAGTGCTGTGTTCTAGGTTAACATTCATATTTACAAATGACCTGTACAATAAAATTATAAATAATAGTTCTTAAGGTACTTTTTAATCCTGTCTCTTCTTGTAAGCTCATTGAAATTCTTCTTTCTTGTTCTTTCTAATCTGATTTCATTTTTATAGAGTAGTAGACAGGAATAAATTCCCCTGTTCATGCCTCCATGGCATCTTTTGGGAATTCTTCCTCCTTAACCTTGCTCCGCTTATAAATATAAATATTATTATAGCATGTTCTTAAAATCTAGAAGGTTCAAGTGTTTGGTTCATCATGATAAATCTTTTGGAAAATTGAAACACGATTTCAGTTTGTATACTTATCCTTGTAATATTTAAGTGTGTTACATCTTTTGTTTGATTGTTATGAAACGTATAATGCAAAAATGGCTGCTGTATCTTTTGCTATTAGTTCTAACTTTATTAATACATTTTTGGTTTACTTAAAATGAAAGGTTTGTTTTAATTGTAATGATACCTTGGGGAGGCTCTAATCCCTTTGGTGTAATTTCCATCATTCTTCCAAAGCCATTATAAATAAAATATACAAGTTAAATAAAATAGTGTGTTGGCCAAGCACACTCAGTTTTAAATTAAATCTATACTATCCAGAATGCAGCCCTTTAGTTCTCTACTATGGAAATTCTGGCATTTTTTGAGCAGGACTCACTGATGTTATAGATGCTGGTTGCTAGTATCTGAAAAATTAATGTATTGGGGTAGAGCAAAACAAGTTTGAATTAAATATTTTCTTTTGATATGCTCTCATATCATAGGTCTTTGCTGAGTGTAGGATAAAGGCTAGGTATTTTTCTCCCAGAGCTGCTATTTAAATATTTGTTTTTTTTTCTTTAAGATCATGCTGATCGAAGTGACACATTTTTTATTTGATTAGGGTATGCATAGTTGTGTAGTACCAGTGATAGTCTGGTTTTCTCCATTTTGAGAGTAATTAGCTATCATTAAAAACTTGATGATGAGCGATGCCTGTAGATCAGTGGGTAGGGTGCCAGCCACATGCACTGAGGTTGGCTGGTTCAAACCTGGCCCAGGCCAGCTAAAACCACGACAACTGCAACAACAAAAAAAATAGCTGGGTGTTGTGGCAGGCCTATAGTCCCAGCTACTTGGGAGGCTGAGGCAAGAGAATCACTTAAGCCCAAGAGTTGGAGGTTGCTGTGAGCTGTGATGCTTTGGCACTCTACCTGGGGCGACACCTTGAGACTCTGTCTCAAAACCAAAAAAACAAAAAACTTGAAGATTTCACTTAACCTTATTAGATTAAGTGAATAGAAAATTGGCTGTATGTTCAATGTATTTAGAAATTTCTAACAAGGCATTTTGGGCCCTGAGAAAACACACCTCTTTGAACTAGAGCATCTACTTGGTTCATCTTGTGGTGACGAATCTATTATAGTGATAACAGCTCATGTACTGGGTGACAGTAACTCAGGCGGTTATATGTGTTACTGAGTGTTAACGATGAACAGGTGCTTAGCTTTGGAATTGGTAGTTTAGTGGTGAACCACATAATGCAATCATAAGCCCTAGTTTTATAATAGAACATAATCCGCCAAGAAGGACGGTGGGCATGAGTGGAATTGGGCTGGAGAGGAAAGAAATTACCCATGTGGTAGTATCACTGGGCCCCATGAATAAAATCTGTGTTGTACCAATGCCAGGCAAATGAGCACTGAAAATGGCTCCCTGCTGGATTTATAGCATCAAGGAAATCATAGTTGACCTTGCTGGGGACAGAGTGGATGGAATTTGGTTAAGGTATAGGTGAGGAAATTTTGTGGTAAGAATAGGTGTGGAATTCTGAAGGAGAAACTTAAATAGTTGAAAATCGATGGGAAAGAGGGAGAAGTTGAAAGTAAAATAGAGAACAGACTAATATCCTCAGGCTTTATGGGGATTATAGCAGGGATTGACTTTGAAAAGGTCAGCATCTATGGAAAGAATGGATATGGAATTTCAGGGCAGAAGATTGAGGGAGCAGGTGATACGTTAGGAACTTTATATATAATTAAAAATTCTATTTTAGCTATGCTGTAGTAAATAGCTCACATGATGTGAGTTAACTGTAGAAAATGTCTTTGAAAGAATTTGGACTTTTTATAGTTGGTGTGAAGTAGCTTCTAAAGACTTTTCCATTAATGTATGTAGTTAGAAGTAGAGGAGGTGTGGCTACAGTTATCAGACATGGTAAAAAGCCTCAAACAAAAAGATCCTCCACTGAAAAGATTTAAATTAATAATTTTTTTAGGTAACAATAGTACATAAGAAGCATGCTATACTTACATATTTGAGTCATGTATAATTATAAGAAAAAATTGGTGATATTCTCTACAGATAGGTAAAAATGCGTCACAAATACATCCAGATGTTCTAAGGAATACATTGTAATGGGATTTTACAGTAGAACAGTCATTTCCCAGGAAAGCCGTTAGAGTTGTTAACTTGGTGATTTAGTGAGAATGTCAGGGCGACTTAGCAGAGCTATCAGTTGGAGCTGTGTGGCAGTGATGACTGCCTCTCTGCCAGCATGTCCTCCTACCCCTGGGCTGGCACAGTGTCCTTTGCCAGGCACTGTTCTCCCTTTGCAAGTCATCTTACTGTTTTGTTCCCAGTTGGGAACGTGTAGTAAGTTCGTTTGCAGCTTTTGTAGATAACGTGAAGTAAGATACAGTGATTGATAATGTGGGACAAGTTGAGTCTACAAAGATCAAAGACATTTTGTTCTAGCATGCTTTTGTCTCTCTGAATGAGATGGGCCTCATTTGTTCTGTGCATTTATGGTTCGTTCTTTTGCTTTTTTAACTCTTGTAAACACTTTGCTGCACCTGTTGGTGAGCTCTCTAGTTGGTTCTGCTTCGACGGGGATTCATCTGTACTTTAAACATTTGTTTTATTAACCCAGATGTGAAGAACTTAACCAAAGGAAAGATTTAATCTTTGATTGGGCCTGAGTAAATCAGTCACAAATCATTTGACATCCCGGTAATCGTAGGAATGGTAATTAATTTCTAACTGAACTTACGTACTCTTATTTTAACTTTTAAACTTATTTTCACTTTTGTTGATGACTAGAGAATCATGAACATATTCCTTTTAGAAATGTTTTTGAAGAGAGCCACCCCACGATTTAGATCATTTCTGGATTCTTGTGCAGTTTATTTTTTTAAATTTTCAGATGAGTTTATATATACAGGTACATGCTTGTTGACTTAATTTTTCCTTGATGGATTGTCTGGTTCTCTTTTCTTTTCTAGTCATATGACTCAAATAAGGTTTTTGGTAGAGGGTAGAGCAGGCGTCCTCAAACTATGGCCTGCAGGCCACAAGCGGCCTGCCGAGGACATTTATCTGGCCCGCCGGGTGTTTTTGCCGCCACTGCCTGTCCTGCTTAGCGGCTGACTCGTCCCGGGACCCGCAGTCTGGCCCTCCAACAGTCTGAGGGACAGTGAACTGGCCCCCTGTTTAAAAAGTTTGAGGACCCCTGGGGTAGAGACTCTGTGGTCTAAGGAGAAGTACTTCGAAGATCATACAGAACAACATAGGGCTGACTTTTATGATTCTATAAGTTGGAAAAACAGAATTCACATATTTTGCTTCCTCACAAAGAGGCATTGGCTATCTTGTAAGTCTTAGATTATTTAACTAGATAGTTTCCTGGAAGTGCCAAGTGTAATTGGCCCTTTATATCTGGTTTCTGTGATTGTGGATTGAACCAACTACAGACTGAAAATAATTTGGGGGAAAAAATAACAACACAGCAATAAAAATGAACAGGAGGCCAAGGTGGGATGGATTGCCTGAGCTTAGAGGAGTTTGAGACCAGCCTGAGCAGGAGTGAGACCCCATTTCTAAAAAGTAGCCAGGGATTGTGGTGAGTACCTATAGCCCTGGCTGCATGGGAGGCTGAGGCAAGAGAATTGCTTGAGCCCAAGAGTTTGAGGTTGCTGTGAGCTATGATGCCATGGCACTCTCCCAAAGGTGACGAAGTGAGACTCTTTCTCAAAAAAAAAAAAAAAAAAAAAATGCAAATGAAGAAAACAACACAGTATAACTATTATAAGTAATCTTACAATAGAGGTGATTGAAAGCATAAAGGAGGACACGTAATGGTTATATGCAAATACTGTGCCATTTTATATAAGGGACTTGAGCCTCCGAGGATTTGGCTATCCAAGGGCCGTCTGGAACACAGATACGGAGGAACAGCTGTTAAGTTGTGATTCACCCAGGTAGTTGAAAGATGAAAGAAAACTGTCACCTCTGTATTTTCCTTCAGATGTGCTATGTTTCAGCATTTTTAATAAAATCTACTGCAGTGCCATTTTTTTTTCATTTTTATAACTGACAGAGAATATTTTTACCTTATTTGACATGTCCTAGTTGATTGACAGTTACATAGTTGGGATTTATTGCGAATTGGAGTGTGTTTATGTTAAAGGGGTCTGTGAGTGATACATTTAATTTCTTTTTCACTTGAAATTTACCTAAATTAGTTTCAAGAAAAGTTATTTTTAAAAGTCAAGCCTGCTATATTATTATTTCCTGTGTAAAAAACTAGTTGAGGGAACCTGAGAGAATTCTGTCTTGTGCACTGAAAAGTTAGCATACTGCCAGTTTAGTTTGGTGAGAGCTGTACTTTAATGTAGATATATTTAATTTCTCATAATTTTGAAAGTGGCCATTTACTTTTTTCTCAGAATATGGTCTTGGCAGTTTAGTGAAAATTACAGATTGTAGAACTTCTTTATATCGTTCAACAACTGGACATGGTTTTTATCTGCAAATACAGTAGTGCTAGAGACTTTTCTTCCTCTGTTGTTCTGAAGGGCATTCTAGCAAGGTGTGTCTGCATTCTGTTCTCTAGGCTCGGGTCAGGGACCACCAGGAACCCGTCTAAAGTAATGTTTGAACACTGAGTGTTTCTGCAGGGTCCGCAGGTGTGTTAGCCCCATGGGTTGCGTAGATCCCAAGTCCCTTAGCTTGGATACCAGGCTACTCTGACACCGTCTGCTTTCTTTTTATTTCAACTTGCTTTCCTCTGCCTCCCTCCCCATGCTATAATGTTTTTAAAAAATGGGATATAATATCTACACATGGCAAAAAAAAAATAATAATAACAAACCAAAGTGTTTTAAATAAAAGGTAAAAATTTTTCTTTTTGCCTTTCTCTTTCTGAGTAAACTACTTTTACAGCTTATTATTTTTTCTTGGTAAATGTTGTAATTTTAAACACTACACTAAAATAGTTTTTCCTGACTTATCGTTGTAGGTAAATATCTGTTGTTACCCCATCTGTTTACTTCCCGTAACAAAATGTCAGTAGGAGATGGGGCTTTGGTGAACTCCCTTTATTCTCTTGCCTTGTTTTCCTGCCAGGTTTTGTTAGTGAGGTCATTATTTTCCTAGGCCAAGTTTATAACATTTATATTCTTTTTGCAACCATAAAAATTAAGTCTTCTCTGCTTTTTTATTGGTTTGCTCCATAAAAATTAAGCTAAATAAATCATTTAACGTATTTTAATTATGTAAATATTATTATGTGCAGAACTAAATAAAGTGATTGGCCTTATACAAGAGGAAGAGTAATCCTTTGTCTCTAAATGAAAATCAAGGTCCCTTAGTATTTGTTTAATTTCTGTTTCATATTTTTCTTTCTTTTTTTTTTTTTAGATTCTATTAAGCTGTTGTTATTTCTTTTATGATATTCTTCTTTTAAATATTCCTTTGTCTTGACTTATTATAGTTACCTCTTAGAGAATTTTCTTTTTATATATGGGAGGACGTGGAAGCTGAACTTTAAGATTCTGGAATGGTTTTAATTTAATACATTTAACAAATAAATTATCTTTTCCTCAAAACAATGAATGGCATTGTTCACTTGTCTCATAGCTTCTTGTTTTGTAAGACAGAAGTCAGATGCTCTTCTTGTTATGTCATCATAAATGATTTTCTTTTCTTTTCTTTAGAAAGTTTTAGGATTTTCTTTTCTTCCTAGGTGTTCTAAAATTTCACCAGTTCATTTAGAAACGTCATCTGTGTCAGACTCTTCACTCTAGAAGTGTGAAGATGATAGAGTAAGAGTGAAGGATTATTTACGTAGTGCTTGTCTACATAGGAAGCTGTTACTTATTATACTAAGAGCTTTAAAATTTTATTTGTTCCCTAGAACTTAGAATAACGGGCTGTTAATGTGGGGACTGTGGAAGAATATGCAAGTAAAAAGCAGAGTACACACACAGAAGACTGTTGAGAATGTTCCTATTGCCAGTGGCCCATCTCTTACACCCCTGCAGGAGTGGGAAATACTGATGTGTATAGAAGTGGGAGGAGAAACTAGGCACCGTTAGCTGTAGCAGCACTGAATGTACGATAATTCTAAATTAGGTTTTAATAATGTGTTCTCATTAGAGATTTATTTTCTAGTTTTTAAAAATTGAATCATGATGATGGTGATAGTGACAGTGGTTATGATAATATTTGAAATTTGGGGACCTTAGATATGTGTCAAGCTGCATACTAATCATTTTCATTATCTTATTTGGTATTCATAAAATATTCCTCAGAGATGGTGGTGTTGTCTCTATTTTTAGATGAGGAAATTGAAATTTTGTCAAGTAGGTAGCAGAGTCGGTATTTAATCTCAAGTCCATTTGAATGCAGAGCTTGTGTTGTTAATCACTACTACACTATATTACTTAGGACTGTAAAAGCTACTGTATGTAATGGGAGTTCATGACTAAGTTAGGCCTATTTTTTATTTTTCTGTTTCAGTAATTCTGAATTAATTGTACATTTTTCCTAAACCTCTTTTGTCAGTTGTGTTTGTTACTGTATTTATATGTTGTTTACATAAATAAACTAAGGAAACGAAGCTTTTTTTTAAAAAAAAATCATGAGCTTTTATTTTTAAGACATTACTTTTAATTATTATTTTTTCTACTGTAAGTTGAAATTGAAACCCCAAATTTGAGTATCCTTTCTAAGAATAAATTATGAAATGAAATTAATTTTTGAAATTAAGTTAAATAAGCCGAAAGACAACCATATTGTTAAAAATTAATGTCTTCTAGAATTTGTTGTAAATGAGACATTTCATAGGAATGGGGGGATGTAAGGTAATTTACTGTGATTTAGCATTTGGATTTCTTTGCATTTGTCTTTTAAGTTCCTGCTTCACCTAAGAGAAATTGAAACTTGAAACTGTGGACAGTTTATTTATGATTTGGCTCATATGAGACTAAGAAGTTAAAACTCCAAGCAAATGAAAAGGCTCTAAATCAAAAACATGTGTGAATGAAGTGCATTATACAATTTTAGTTAAAAACTTCAATGCAGATGTAAGCGTATGTGTATGTGAAGTTTTCTGTTTTAACTTTGATAACCTGTTTTAACTTTGATCAACTAAAAGGTCTTTTAGTATGGGCTTGACAAGCTTTGTCTTTAAAGGGCAGATAATAAAGTCAAGTCTCTGTTGTGACTATTTAACTCTACTCTTTTAGGCCCCAAACAGCCATAGATGATATGTAAACAAATAGATTTAGATATGTTCCAATAAAACTTTATTTAGAAACATAGGCCACTGGCTGGATTTGGCCTGTGGGCTCTGATCTCTGCTGTAGAATCACAGTTCATGAAGTTTGGGGATGTTTTGAGTGTTTACTGTTCTTAGTAACAGACTGTGAACTCCGTGGTGAATGATCGTGTTCTGGGTTAGTTAGGGATTTCTAAGATAGAGAACTACAGCTGGGTCCGCAGTGATCCTGGGAGCTCAGTTACATGGGTAGTCTGGTCACATCTAATAGACACTTCATGGTACTTCAGTGTTGTTGGTTTAGCTTCACACTGTTTGAAAATCAAGTTTTCTCTAAGATCTGTTGATAAATTCTCTGGTTTCTGTGAGTACATTGAAACCAGTGGAGTAGGCTGGATCTAAACAGACTGGAATGGCCTGGGGCCATGGACAGAACAGTATAAACCTGAAAGTCCATCTACTTTAGTTCATTTAAAAGTTCTTTACTGAACCATGTGCGTAAGTTGGGTAACTGGCGTTTACCATATGATAGAATCATGAAACAGACGCAACCCTTTATATCTAGGCTGGCTTTACATAGAAATCTGATGTGCAGAGATACTAAAGGACTTATATAGCTTGTTAATAACAGGCCAGGGAATGACCGTTTAGATGCTAATTATCTCTATGCCATCTTGTCTTTTTAAACAATCAGATTTGTTTAAATCTTGATTTATAGGTAACCTTTCTAGGATTCATTCTGTGAGCGTGTGTATGTGTGTGTATACTACATCAGTATTTAAAAGGACGCTATTAATTAGTTTTTATGGGTATGTTATCTTTTATATTTTCTGTAATGATGGTAAAAATGCTCTGCAGAATTGTTTGATTTATTCTATTCAGCTTCTAGATAGCTTTTAAGAGCTTTTAGCCTTCCACTTTAGAAGTAGTAATTTTTTGGCCATAATGTAGATTATATTTATCAAAATGTTTATGAAATCCTTTTAACATACTTTGATTAATTGAAATGGCTTGAATTCATGTTTCTAAATGATGGCAAAGGGCTTCTTTAAAAGCTGTACGGTTAATGTCCATTCTTTAATCACAAATCTTTATAATTTTTGGTCCGTAAATTGTCAAATTATAGTTTTTGAATTTGAAAAATAGTATATATGAAATAATTTTTAATATAAACTAATTTGATTTATAGATTTTATGTTTATAATCCTCATGCTATTTATATTACCATTTTGCATTTACTCTTAATACCTACTTTATAGATTATTTAGCTGTAAATAATAGCTGCAATAAAAACATCTAAATTTATGATGATTCCATAAACAAACACTAAAGCTTCTCCTTTGGTACAGAAGCTGAATAAATCATTACTTTTACCTGTGAATGAATTTAGATACATTTGTTTTTTTCCCCAAACTCAAACTACTCCCTAAAATATATGTTTGCTAGTTCTGAATTACTCATTATTCTGAGTGTCCTTGCCACTCTATAACTGTGTTTCCAGCTTCAGCCAGGGGTAAATTTTTGAACTCCATATGATGGAGGAAAATAAGTACTTTCTTTTTTTTTTTCTCATTAAATCATAGCTGTGTACATTTATATATATATACACATATACATATATATAATTACTTTCTTTTGGAGGCAGGGCTTGCTTTGATGTCCTGGGTAGAGTGCCCTGGCATCATACCTGAAAGCAACCTCAGGTTCAACTCTTGGGTTCAACTCTTGTCTCAGCTTCCCAAGTAGGGGGGACTACAGGCACCCATCAAAATGCCTGGCAATTTTTACAGATGGGGTCTCACTTTTTTTTTTTTTTAACTTCTGCTTTCTTTTTCTTTCTTTCTTTTCTTTTCTTTTCTTTTTTTTTTTTTTTTGCAGTTTTTGGCCAGGGGCTGGGTTTGAACCCACCACCTCTGGCTTATGGGGCCAGCACCCTACTCCTTTGAGCTATAGGTGCTACCCAAGGGAGGGTCTCACTTTTGCTCTGGCTGGTCTCCAACTATTGAGCTCAAGCGATCCACCACCTTGGCCTCCCAGAGTGTTGGAATACAGGCATGAACCCCTGGGCCCGGCCCTCATGCTAAGACATGTATAGACCCAGGGTCTGGTATAGTTCTTTTCCTTCTAAAACATTCTCTTCCCTTTTCTTCTAACTCTGTAGTTTATTTATTAAGGTAGCAAATAGGGGCTAACAGAATGATGGCACAATTTTCCCATTTTTCTTTGGACTGAAAGTTTGATTCAGCAAATATTTGTTACCTGCTTTGTGTCTGGTAGTGAGTTTAGTTCTGGGAACTCACTGGGGGATAAGCCACAGTGTCTTGGAGGCTTGTTCCTTTGAGACACAGTTACAGGTGTTTCTACAACAGAGTGTTATGAAACTTATGCGAGTGGTTAGTTTGTAGGAAAGGACTCACCAGAGAAGATGTCATTTGAATTGGGCCTTGAAAGGCAGATGGACATTTGTAAGAAAAGAAGTAATAATTTAGTTGTTGTGAACACTCACTGCAAGAACAAGGGGTATGAAAAATTTAGGGTTTATCTAGGGAGTTGCATGTGGTCCTTATGACTAACTAAAATATAGGGATTGAAAAGTGAACAAGGACTGAATTTTTCACGTCGGATTGTTAAGATCTTGCATGCTATACTAATTTGGGACTTTATTTTTAGCTCAATGGGGAGCTGCTGAACATTTTAAAGCAGGAGATTAATGTGATTTTATTTCTGCTTTGCTTAAGAGCTATACTCAGATGTCTTTAGGACCAGACAGGTAACATAAATGTGAAGCTGCCAGATTTAAGACAGCAAGGAGTGGTAGGGCCCACCGGACTGTAGAGTACTTACCTTGCCTAAAGCCTTTTATTAATACATACAAGCCATTTGTAAACACCATGTCTTCCAAATCACATAGAGTGTTGACTAAATGAAGTTAGTCCCTGCTCAGAGCTATCCCTGACACCTTTTTGGAGGATGTTGAACAATGTTTAGTTGATGGTGTTTGTCAAATAAATGAGTGGGTGGATTAAAGGGTGGGATATGGATGCTGCATGTGGAGACTGATGAGGAGGCTGTTACCATAATTCAAGCAGAAGGTGAGAGGGCTTGAGTTAGATCAGAATTGAGAAAGGATAAGCATGGGTGGATCTGGGAAATACCAAAATGAAATGGTGGAATTGTCAGGATTTCATACATAAAGAAAAGACTTAAAGATGACAGATTTTCAGCTTGGAGTGTGTGAATCAAGACAGAGAATATGGGAGTAGAAACATCTCTGGGGGAGAGAGATACTGATTTGGTTTTCCTGGGATGAGGTGAGAATTTATTTAATTCTTTCCAACGTTATGGTACTATCATGGGTATCCTTTCTAGGACATTGTTTTGGGGACTTCAGCACTCGTTCATATTTCATTCGCCCCTTCATTTATTATGTTTTTTAGACAGAAATTGTTCTAGAATTAATTTTTTAGAGGAAAATCTCAGGGCTGCTTGCGAGTATTCCCTTAACCTGTATGTGCAGATTTGGCTGTATTTCAGGCATAAATTCTGATGAGGGATCTTTATTTGTCTAATTCAAAAGTTGTAGTTTAGCTCATTCTCAGTTTTTCCTAGAGAATGTAATCTCTAATCCTCAACTCAATCCCAAGAATGTTTATGATAGTTTATAGAAAATGTGTGACTCCTAGATTTCTGGACATTAATTCCTGAGACCATAAAAAGTTGGATTCTTGTATCATATGTGTTTTAGTTTTATGACAAATTATTTTATACCTGTATTTCTGTTCTGGTGTTATCTCCTCAGTTGGCATCAGAAGGTTCTCTAAGAGATAAATGCAAAGAACCTTGTGTGTATTGTAAGGATATTATCAAGGGTGTTGTGCCTTAGGAGATAAGAAGGTCCCTTTTAGCAAGACTCTGGCAGAATTTTCTCTCAGAACTTAATGCCAGCTAAAGTAATTTTTATGTCTTTGTTTTGTTTAGATCCTCCCTCTTTTGAGCTACTGGTGTTTTGATCTTACCAACATTAAATTGTGTCCTATGGCTCTCCTTATTTGCTTTGGCTGCTAGGACTTTGAGAGTCAAATTTATAATCAGTGGTAAAAACCTGGTATGATTTTATTGAACAATCTTATATGTGTTGGTGTGTTCAAGTATATCTGCCACTTGTTCTTACTGTTTTAAGAATAATTACATTTTAATCTTTTTCCTTTAAATATTTTCTCTAAACATATTTGTTTTGTTAGACATCACAAAGTTTAGTAATGAGATGTAATTCAAATAATGTTCTTTTTTTTTTTTTTACTAACCTAGTAAAAATTAAAGGGAAAAAAATCTAGTAAAAGATTAAGTTTATAATTCAATAAATGTTTACCAAGGAAACATAACTGCAGAATTACCACCTAGAAATAGAAGTAGAACATTTCTAATACTGTAGAAACTTCCCCCATGCCACATCTCCATCATTCTTCCAGGGTAAACTAAGGCAATGACTATTCTGGCTTTGGTCACTAAAGTTAGTTTTGCTTGTTTGGGACTTTAAATGACTGGAATCACACAGTGTGCCCTGACTTCTTTTGCCCAACACCTATGGGATTTTGGTGATAAATTTTCATTGCTATAGTCATTGTGTGATTATATCACACTTAACCCATTTAATTATTCATAGGCAATTGTGTTGTTTCAAGGTTTTGCCTGTTAGAAATAATCCTGCAAGGCTTGTGTGTACAGTTCTATTAGAAGTACACTCAGGACTAGAACGGCTGGGATGTAGAGCACGTGCTGAGTTTCTCCGTCTCCCCTCACCCTGACATTGAATGAGGCTTCCACTTGCTTTACATCTTTGCTGACATTGAGTGAAGACATTTTTAATTTTCTAAATGTATTTTTAGCCACTCTGGTCGTTTGTTATTGTGTTTTTGTAGTTTTAATTTGCATTTCTTGAGTGGTTAATGGACTCGAGTGCCTATTTTCGTGTTTATGAGCCAGTGGGAGCCTTTGTCAGGTATCTGTTTAAGCCAGGTTTACCCTTTAGCTTTCTTTAGTTCTACTATCTGCTTATGTATCTTTATACCAGTTCTATTGTTTTATTGGTGAAACTTTATAAGGAGACTATCTATTGTAGTATATGTCCTTTAACACTGTTCATTAAGATCGTTTTGGCTATACTTAGCCCTTCGAATTTCCATATAAATTTTGGAAGCTGCTTGTCAGTTTCTAGAAATCAGAATTTCGATTAGAAATTCAGTTATTCTAAGAGATCCTTTTGGTGAGAACTGTGTTGAAGGTTTTAATCTTTTAACTTGATAAATGCTTCATGTATGTATCTACACATACCTTATGTATTTAGGTCTAATTTGTTTTATTTCGGTATTATATTGTATATTTTTATTACACTTATCCCCAGGCATTGGTGTTCCTATATGGTGTTTACAAAAATTCATTTTCTTGTTCTCTCTTCCTAATATGTAGGAAATTAATTTTATTTTTGAAATTTTAGTTTTTATTTGTACTTACTGTTTTTAAAAATTGCTATCAGTTTTTAGTTCTTAAGTTGTAAGTTTGGATTTTCTACTCACATAATCCTGTTGCTGCTGGCAATGAATCTTATTCCTTCCCTTCTAATTCTTTTCTTTCATTTCTTTGTCTTGCCTTACTGCACTGTCTGTGGAATCAGCAGCACATCTTACTCCTTTTACTGTGGCTCTTTGAATTTGTTGGATGTTTTATTCAGCTTGTATGTCTTGTACGTTAGTACTTACTTTGTCTCTTAGAAAGATAGACTCATCTAACTCTATTTTATTTAATAGTGAACTGAATTCAAAGCTGCAAGATACCTTAGAACAAATTGAGGTAAGAAGCGTTATTTCATAAGTGACTTTCTTTTCAGAGATTTTTGAATAGCATAGGTGCAACACTATGTTTTGGCTTTTGGGTTTCTAGATCACTATACATTATTTCTTGTTTTTCATTTGGAATGTCTGTGCATGGTCAAATTAGTCTTAATCTACTTGTAAACTCATTAATACTTTTGGAATTATGGGACTTCCAAACAGTGTTTGAAAATATCACCATTTCCAGAAAAATCCCCAAACTATTAGTCATAGCTATGTTCTCTGGTAAATTCTGGAATAGCCATGTACTAACTATGTTTTGAATATCAACTAGTTCTCTTTTTTTATTTGAGGGAGTTAATTTACTTATGAGTGATTATTGGCTAATGGAAATCTTCCTAAATTCCTAAACCTCATAATGATACCACATACAGTTCATCAAAAAGGTAGAAACTAGAAAGGAAAAGGTGTGTCCTTGTGAGCATGAGGCTCTGTTTTTCCTCTTACATATATGTAGATTTCCTTTGCAGTCTTTGCAAAGGAAGGTATACAGTTTAATAAATTTAGTGAGAATGTTTGGTTTCTTTTAGTATTTTATTTTATTGTTTTCCTGATAAGAGTGCTTATTAAAATTGAAGTTGGCGTTTCAAATGACCTTTTGTGAAAGTAGTTTTTGATTGTAAGTGCTTTTATTTGTTAACTGTAAGAATACCAGTTTGATAATCACAAAAACAATTTCTTTGAGTCCCTTGTATAAACAATTCCCTGAATATTTTTAATGAGGGCTTTCTATTAAGAGTGCAATATTCCTTTACTCTTAATATACAATATTATTATATAATTATATAGAAAACTATTATTTGAAAATGAAGTCACTGAAATATAAACCCATAAACAGGGTAGTATATTTAGTTAGATACATAAGCTTCAATCTTGAATTTTATACTTTTAAAGTCTGTGTATTTTTGGTGAAAATTACTTTTCAGTGATTACAGAAGGATTATTATTTTTCAGTAGTCTCACAAATTTTGTTCATTATCCTTAAAAATTACAATATTTTAGCAGATGCCTGCAGAAACATAAAGTAAAGTAAAAATCACAAATAAGATTCTTTAGGAAATGATTATATTGATTTTGTTTCCTTTGAAACACTAGGCATGGGTTTCAAAACAAAAATATGTTGCTACTATCTCAGTGAACTTGATAACTTGATTATAGTAGCTAATAAATTACAGTTAGAACTTATTTATAATTTTATTTAAACTTCTTTACTACCAAATTCAGTGTGATGGCAAATATATTTAGATATTAGAGGTGAGAGATTAGTCTTAATATTTCCTTCTCATTGCCTTGAAAACCTAATTTCTTAACTACCTCTTGCTTCTTCTTTTAATTATGTAGGAACAGCTGGATGTTGCTCTTTCCAAAATCTGCAAGAATTTTGATATTAACCATTATACAAAAGTTCAACAAGCATATCGACTGCTTGGAAAGACACAGGTTTGTTTCAAAAGAATATTTTTTTTTTCCTAATCATCAATCTGTTGACCTTCATGATTAAGTCTGAATATTGTTAATGTAGTGCTATTAAAAGTTTCATTTAACGGAGTACATTTTTTTTGCCGAATTTAACAGGGGTAGCATAGTTGTTCACATGGACTCAGTATGTATGTGGTATGATTAAAACATTATAGAAGTTTGTTTTGAACTATGAGATCTTTGTCAGGTTTAATATTTTCTCAATTTTATGTAGGTTTTATGAAAATATATAAGATAATTCAACGGGAGACTATTTTATCTCAGCTCTTGGTCCTAAAACAGGACTTTGTAATTTGGGGCTTTGTGGGCTCCTAGGTAGGCCAGCATGACTCCCTCAAAATGTTATGTAAATTTAGTACACTGTGTGCATTTAGCTATAGGACAGATCTGTTGCATATATCATTTTTTAAAGGGTTCTGTTATCCCCCAAATGTCATAACTTTTTTCAAAAAGCATAGTTTTGCATACTCCTTTTCAAGGGCTTCCTGGAAAAATTTGAAACAAGTGCCATGTTTTGAAAATTAATTGTGTCTTTTGTGTGTCCAGGATTTACATTTATCTATACAACATTTGATTAATAAACGTAAATGCTTCTTTCTCTTACATGGTCCCCTCTTTTAGAAGGGAATTTAAGACTTTATTCAAATTCCATTACATTTAGATTCTGAATAAGGAAATTTTACTGTTTCTCATTTTCATGTCTTAAGCCATACCTAAGAAAAAAAAAATCCAAGAGGTTAGATGTGGCAATTTTAAGAAACATGTTTAAAGACTTCTGAAAATAGAACTATAATTTCTCATTTGCCATATGAGATTAAGTCTTCCATACCTTAAATATTTATTGGTACTTACTATGTGCATTACTACAGGCCCCTGGGTTTAGGCCTTCATGAGGACTATAAGTATTAAAGAAATACCAGCATACCTTATTTTATTCTACCAACCTGCCGTTTTCCCTTCTCTCTCCATCTCCTTGGGCCATCCTATTCCCCGAGACACAACAAAATTGAAATTTGGCCAGTGAATAACTACCATGGCCCATGAGTGTTTAAGTGAAAGGAAGAGTCACATATTGCTCACCGTAAATCAAAAGCTAGAAACAGGTAAGTTTAGGAGAAGGATATGTTGGAAACTGAGATAGTTTGAAAGGTAGGCCTCTGTCACATGCTGGCACGAGAGAGGGACCTCTCATGACCCGGGGCGAGTTGAGAGAGTAGATCTGAGTGGAAAGGGGGAAATGAAGAAATACAAAGCAGTGAAAGACAAGGAGGGGCGAAGAAAGATGGGAGCCGAGAGCTGGGCTGGCATCAGGAGGCCCGACACAGCTGATGACGGCAGTCAGCCACTGAACCGTGGAAACAGCTTTATTTATACAGTGTCTTAATAAGATCGCATACATCTTAACATGTGGGGTAGAGATCAACTTTAAAGAGGACAAACTGGGCTGTTAATAATGAAGTGTGCCTGGGCCGTGTGAATTCTGACAGGTGAAGATAATGTTAAGGGAGGAGAAGTGGTTGGGGGTCGCTCCCTGAGCATCACCCAGGCTGTGGGGGCCCTGCCAGCTCAGCCCACTCCCCACCGGCCTCTTATGCCAGTTAGCCAAGTTGTGAATGCAGAGGAAAAGTTCTGTTTAAAAATTTTTAGGCCAGGCATGGTGACTTATGCCTATAATTCTACTACTCTGAGAGGCTAAGATGGGCAGATTGCTTGAGCTGAGAAGTTTGAGAACAGCCTGAGACCAGCCTGAGCAAGAGCGAGACCTTGTCTCTGCTAAAAATAGAAAAGCTAGCTGGGCACTGTGGCAGGCGCCTATACTCCCAGCTACCTGGGAGGCTGAGACAAGAGGATCGCTTAAGCCCAGGAGTTTGAGGTTGCTGTGAGCTATGATGCCACAGCACTCTACCCAGGGCATCGGAGTGAGACTGTCTCAAAAAAAATTTTTTTAACTATTATATATCCTTAAAGGGTACATGTGATACAGTTTGCAGGTACAGTGAGAGAAGAAAAGTTCTTGAAGAAAATTAAAAGTGCTGCTCCAGTGAGCACACACATAAGAAAGCAAAATAGCCTTATTGTTGACATGGAGAAAGTATGAGTGGTCTGGACAGAAGATCAAGCCAGCCACAGCATTTCCTTAAGCAAAGGTTAATCCAGGGCAAGACCTTAACTCTCTTTGATTTTATGATGGCCAACGGAGGTGAAGAAGCTGCACAAGAAAAGCTTGAAGCTAGCAGAGGTTAGTTCATGAGCTTTAAGGGCAGAGCCTTTTCCATAACGTAAAAGTACAAAGTGAAAAAGAACGTGCTGATGGAGAAGCTGCAGCAGGTTATCCAGAAGATCTGGCTGAGATCATTGATGAAGATAGCTACACTGAACAACAGATTTCTACTGTAGGTCAGCCCTCTTTTGGAAATAGATGCCATCTAGGACTTTGATAGCTAGAAAAAAGTCAATGCCTGGCTTTAAAGCTTCAGAGGACAGGCTGACTGTCTTGCTAGGGATTGGTGTACCTGATGACTTCAGTCAGAGCCAATGAGTTTTTTACCCTTCTAAAAATCCTAGGACACTTAAGAATTATCCTAAATCTGCCCTGACTGTGCTCTATAAATGGAACAACAAAACCTGGATGGCAGCACATCTGTTACAGCATGGTTTACTAAACATTTTAAGCTCACTGTTGAGACCTCTTGCTCGTAAAAAGATTCCTTTCAAAATATCATTGCGCATTGACAAATGCACCTGGTTATCTAAGATCTCTGGTGGAGATGTACAAGAAGTTCAAAGTTGTTTTCATGTCTGCAATCACAACAATCATTTTTCATTCCATGGATTAGTCATTTTGACTTTTGAGTGTTAAGAAATACATTTCATAAGGCTATAGGCGCCATAGATGGTGATTCCTCTGATGGTATAGGGAAAGTGAGTTGAAAACCTCTGGAAAGGATTCACCATTGTAGATGTAATGGTGTGCGCCACACCTTTTGGGGTCAAGACACGATTTTAAGAGGGACTTTACCTAACAAATGCAATCAGTGTAACCTGATTTCTTGTACCCTCAATGAATCCTGAACAGTTAAAAAAAAAACATTTATGATTTATGGGAGGAAATCTAAATATCAGCATGAACAGGAGTTTGGGAGAAGCTGATTCCAGCCTTGCTTGGATTTGGAGGGGTTCAAGACCTCAGTGGAGGAAGTCATTGCAGAGGTGGTAGACGCCAAAAATCTTGAATTAGAAGCAGATCCTGAAGATGTGACTGAGTTGCTAAAATTACATAATAAAACTTGAATGGATGAGAAGATACTTCTGATGGATGAGCAAAGAAAGTGATTTCTCGAGATAGAATCTACTCCTGGTAAAGATGCTGTGAACATTGTTGAAATGAAAACCAAAGATTTAGAATATTACATAAACTTAGCTGTTAAAATCAAGGCAGAGCTTGAGAGGATTGACTCCAGTTTTGAATGAAGTTCTACTGTGGGTGAAATGCTGTCGAATAGCCCCGCAATGTGTAGAGAAATCTTTTGTAAAAGGAAGTGAGTTGGTCAAATGTGATATACTGTATTGTTGTTTTATTTTAAGAAATTACCATAGCTACCCAGCCTTCAGTGACCTCCACCCTGATCAGTCAGCAGCCGTCAACATTGAGGGAAGACCCTCCACCAGCAAAAAAGATTATGACTCCATTTTTTAGCAATAAAGTATTTTTTAGTTAAGCTCCATACATTTTTTTAAGACATAATACTATTGTACATTTAATAGGCTGTAGTGTAGTATAAACATAACTTTTATATGCACTAGGAAACCAAAACATTCATGTGACTCACCTTATAGTGATTTTTTAAATTGTGCTGGTCTCGAATTGAACCTGCATATCTCTGTTGCATACTCCTGTCAATGTGATGTCAGCTGGTAACAAGTGCTACAAAGAAATATAAATCAGAGCAAATAGATGCAGTGATGGAAAGGACTGATTTATGTCGGTCAGTCAGGAAAGGTTCTATGAGAAAGCAACCATTGAGAAACGTCCTGAATGACATATGAGAATTATTATCAGGTGGCAGAGGGGATCCCGAGGTGGATTATGAAAGAGCAAGATAGTACCAGTTATAAATACAGAGCAACAGAATAGTACTCAGGATTCTGATTTATCTTGAGCACTATATGTTGTGGTTATGTTATTTGCAGATCACCTACACTGTGATTATAATTCTAGGAATAATAGTGACCTTTGTGCTATAGATATAACTGGTAAAGATGTTTTTCCTGTGTTTTTCCAATGTATTGAAATTTATATTAATAACAAGAAATTATACTGTATTTTTTTTCTTCTCACAGACAGCAATGGATCAGCTTCATATGCACTTCACCCAAGCCATTCACAATACCGTGTTTCAAGTTGTTCTTGGTTACGTGGAACTATGTGCTGAGAACACAGACACTAAATTCCAAAAGCTGCAATATAAAGATCTCTGTACAGTACGTAGTAACGTAATTACTATCTATATGTCTTTCTTTAAATTCATATTCCCTTTTTCTTTGCACCTACTGTTTCAGGATGCTGGTAAAAAAAAAAACAAACAGATGTTTGTCAAAAGTTTTTTTTTTTTTTTCTCATATTGTTTTTTTCCTTATAGAGAAACTGAGAACTTAGTCACACAAATGGTAACGGTTACTGAGATTAGAGCTGCTTCTAAATTGACTCTACCTTCTCCTGACTTCTACCCTTCTCTCTCAGGCTCTGAATTGTCTTCTGTGATTGCATCGAGGTGCCTCTAAGCCAGCAGTTCTCAACCTGTGGGTCTCAACCCCTTTGTAACAATGTAAATACATTGTGGAGTTAGGAAGGTTGGGAACCACTGCTAAGTGATCATCAGTGGTTTTCCGTACAGATTTTCAGTCTTTTCATGTCTTTGTCAGCCTCTGTATTTAGCTTTTACTTTTCATTCTTAAAGAAACACCAGTCTGTGGGTGATATGACCCAACACCTAGGAAGTGGACTAACTGAGGCTCTGTTTTAGTAGTGGGTCCTACTGATGTGCTGTGGCCTCTGGCTGATTTTGTGAGGATACTTTTTGCTATCTGTGGTGCTGGATATCATTAAAATGTGTGCATGGACCTTGGTTATGTTTTTTTTTTTTTTTTTTTTTTAGCTAATCAGCTTAATATTTATGTATTTACTGTATGGCCCAAGACAACTCTTCTTAGATATATGGCAGAGAAGAAAAGGGCTTGGGCACCTGATAGAATGTGAGAAAAAGCGAATGATAAACAATTGGAAGAACTGTAGCGTCATTTGCTTTTATAGGGAAGACTGGGAAGGAGCTGGACTGTAGTGGCAGATCAAGAGTTCTGTTTCATATCTGCTAACCATTTAAGTGGCTTGTTGAGAAGGCAGTTAGGTAAAAGAATCTGGGGAGATCAGGGCTGAGGTTATAGACTGGGGAGTCATCAGCACCTACTGGTATTTAAGGCCATGATATTGGTCAAGGAGATTGGAGTCAAAAGTTTTAGATAAAGAGGACATGGGGACCCAGACCTTGTGACTTTCAGGGATTAGCTAGAAGAGCAAAGACTCAAGGAGACGGAGGAGTAACAGCTAGCTGCACAGGAGGAAGAGGAGGTGATGGTGCTGTGGAAGTGTGAAGGAGGAATGCAGTGTGAACCTGCATCACATGCTGCTGAGGGTTTGAATATGGGGACGTTGCTGAATTGACCGCTTGATTCGACAGTGTGGAGGTCAGTGTTTATCATGAGCTTTCTAGCCCAGGAACGCTCTGCGTCTCTCACTAGAGATGTCCTTGAGTTTAATGTCTGCTCTGGAAGTTGTGACAGTTCTAGGAAGTAGGTATCTATTCGCTTTTGTAATTATCTCTAGGAATTAGTGTGAAATTAATCTTCATTCTTTAAGTTTCTTTGTTAGAAGTTCTAGTTATCTATTAGGAACCAGAGAGATTTTCTGACCTGAGCTACGGCAAATATTCTGGCAAGGGTTATTAATGATGACAGGGGATCATTGTTAATATGTCTAAAAATGTCTTTTTAAAATATTTTAATAAATCATGAAGATGATTTTACAAATTTTACGAATATTAACTTTAAGTGGGATTTAGTTCCATAATTATATTTTAAATATACAGTTTTAAGTATATCCATAATTGGATAAATGTTAATAATTTTGGGCTCGGTGCCTATAGCTCAACCGGCTAAGGCGCCAGCCACGTACACCTAAGGTGGCGGGTTCGAATCCCCAGCCCGGACTCGCCAAACAACAATGACGGCTGCAACCAAAAAATAGCCGGGCGTTGTGGCGGGCGCCTGT
>CAUYQS010135423.1:0-89101 GCA_963574585.1 Otolemur crassicaudatus
ACAAGTGGCATGATTCTTTTTTTTTTTTTTTTTTTTTTGTAGAGACAGAGTCTCATTTTTTCGCCCTCGGTAGAGTGCAGCAGAGTCGCTCCAGCAACCTCCAACTCCTGGGCTTAGGCGATTCTTCTGCCTCAGCCTCCCAAGTAGCTGGGACTACAGGCGCCCGCCACAACGCCCAGCTATTTTTTGTTGCAGTTTGGCCGGGGCTGGGTTTGAACCTGCCACCCTTGGTATATGGGGCCGGCGCCTTACTCACTGAGCCACAGGCGCCTCCCAAGTGGCATGATTCTTAAGGTGGCAATGAGATGCTAGATAAAAAAGTATGTTCAGAACATCTCATGTTTCCTGATAGAAACTATGGAAAGTAGAGCTGGGTTGCAGGTCTCATGGGCTTCGAGGATAGATGGAGGCTAGGAAAGCATTGCCCTGGGAAAATGTTCTGCAGTGTTCTCCCTCCTCAAAACTGAGTTTATACAGAGACTTGGATGAAGGCACAGAAACACAGCCAATTTTTTTTAAAGCAATGCAGAGCTTTAAAATGCCCTGAGAGTCAGAATCCAGCTTTACTGTGCAGGGGATCGCAGAGCTGCAGGCTAACGTTTAGCAGGAAGGGAGGTAAAACTTCCCACTGTTAGAAAAGATCATTTTGGCTTGACGCCTGTAGCTCAGCAGCAAAGGTGCCAGCCACATACACCAGAGCTGGCGGGTTCAAATCCAGCGTGGGCCCGCCAAACAACAATGACGACTACAACCAAAAAAATGGCTGGGCATTATGGCGGGTGCCTGTAGTCCCAGCTACGTGGGAGGCTGCAGCAGGAGGAAAACTTAAGCCTAAGAGTTTGAGGTTGCTGTGAGCTGTGATGGCACAGCACTCTACCAAGGGCAACAGCTTAAGACTCTGTCTAAAAAAAGAAGAAAAGATTATGTTAAGTGCAAAATAGAAATACATTTGGGCAGGCAGGGGGCAGTCAGACTTAGTAATAATTTGGGTAAAAGCCATGTTGGGATTTAAGTTATAAACTCAATATAAGCCAAGAGTGTAGTGTATAGTCATCGAAACCCATCACGCAGTCACAGGCTCTGTGGAAGTGTGGAGCTCTGTGTGCGGCAGGCAGTGGCTGCCAGTCCCCGCGCTGCACAGACCCATGGCAGGGCTGTGTCTCATTTACAGCCTGGGGTGGCCTTGTGGTCTCGTCCACTGGTAACCTGCATGATTTCAGGGAACTTATTTAACTTTTCTGAACCTGAGTTTCTGCAACAGAAAACTGGGGATAAAAATGCTCACCTTAGAAAGGCATTACTGAGAAGATTAAAGCAAATAATTTCTTTAAACACCTCTGGGATGTGACATATTCTTAATCAGTGGGAGCTGTTTATTAACAATGATAAGAACCAGGAGCTGTGACTTGAATGGCAGAAAAGTACAGGATGGTGAATGGTCTTGACACCTTCCCAGGAGGAATGATTAGGGAATAGGATGTGTTACCTACGGACAAATAAGATTAGCAGGGGACAGGAGAGTTTTTTTCAGTTACTTGAGAAGGTTGACATTGAAGAATCACCGTAACTTTTTTTTAATGTATAGAAAGCAAAACTAAGGTAGAAGTTATAGGAAGTCGTTTTTAAATAAATAGAAAATATCTGAAATGATTGCCATCAACCTAGTGAGCATGTGTGCCTTGTGATGGAGGGGTTCTGGCACACACTGCAGTGCAGTTCTGGAAGCCAGCTTTGCCCCTATGTGGTGTCAGACAGCTCCAGGTGCCCCTTCCTTCTCTGACTCAGAGAGAGACACAAAAACTACAACCAACGGAAGAAGCAGAATTGCTTTCCTAATTCCTGTCCCCAATACATATAGCTGTAGGTGAATTAAGAACAGAAGACAGGAGACAATAACAGGTGGAACTGTTTTGCATTTAATAAGACATTTAAAAAATAAGGGTTTTGGCTTGGTGCCCATAGCACAGTGGTTATGGCACCAGCTGCATGCACCGAGGCTGGTGGGTTCAAACCCAGCTCAGGCCTGCTAAACAACAATGACAACTGCAACAAAAAATAGCCGGGCATTGTTGCAGGCTCCTGTAGTCCCAGCTACTTGGGAGGCTGAGGCAAGAGAATCGCTTAACCCCAAGAGTTTGAGGTTGCTGTGAGCTGTGATACCACAGCACTGTACTGAGGGAGACACAGTAACACTGTCATTAAATAAATAAATACATAAAAAATAAGGTTTGGCTTGGTTTTGCTTGTTTTGTTAGAGACAGGGTTTCATTCTTTACCCAGGCTAGAGTGCAGTGACCTCATCATAATAGCCACTGTAGCCTCCAACTCATGGGCTCAAGTGATCTTCCTGCCTCAGCCTCCCGAGTAGCTGGAATTCTAGGTGCCCACCATAACACCCAGCTAGTTTGTTTATATTTTGTAGAGATGGGGTCTTACTGTTACTCTGGCTGATCTCGAGCTCCTGGGCTCAAGCAGTCCTCCCACCTTCACTTCCCCAAGTGCTAGCATTCTAGACATGAGCCATCATACCCAGCCAAAACATTTTGTTTTCATAAAATTGTGATGTTTTCACCTAATTAATACTGTTATCACTTCAACATCAAAATCATTAAGGTTCAATTCTGTTATGAGTTTATCATAAGAATTTATAGTCACCTGTAAAAGACTCCTGACACACACACGGCCCTTGGAATAGCATGAGTTTCTTTTTTTGAGGCCACAAGGTAGCATTTCTCCTTGCCCAGGTGATTCCACTGACTGTCCAAATCCCACTCCTATTTTGTTTACTCTCTCGGGATTTGTTTGGAAAAACAAATTAAACGTCTGAGTTTTCCAGCTTTCTCAGGTTGTATGATTAAATACTCTCCGCTGTCTTTGAAAGTTCTTAACTAGACAGCCAGTAGAATTGCAGTAATCAAAAAGTAGATTAGAGCACCTCTTGCCTTTTTTAAATTACAAGAAATAACAAATAATTGTGAAAAAAAGGACTGTTTCAAATCAATACCAGTATTATTCATTCAACAAAAGCATAAATTAAAGAGCTTTTGATTCTGTGTAATTGTGTAAATTCCAATTTAACCAACAACATGGCCTTTTCCTCAGTGGATCTCTGCCTGGCTAAGTGACTCACCTTATCAGACCCCCCATCGATGTTACAACCAAATGGCCCCATCTAGCAGCAGCAATTTCCTGCTTGAAGAATAGTGCCCCTGAGAACTCCGGAGGATTAAAGAGTAGTAATTAATTTTGTTTCTTTGTGCAGTGGCTCTTTGGTGCAGACATAGGAACAGTTACACACATGCATGTCTCATTTCCCTGACAGAGTTACCATTAAATCTTCTTTTCCAGGTATTGAGATTTGTCCTCATTAAGATTTGATTAAGACAGACCCTTCTCGTTTAAATTGTTAAGTCTATTCTCTTGGTTTCCCTTCTTAAAAAGTAATAAGTTTTAATAGCTGGTAGACATGGTTAGTTAAACACTGTGAACAATATGAAGGTTAAACATGTGAGTATATGTCAAAAAAAATAAAAACAACAAAACCCTTAGTATTTCACTATTGTGAAGGAAAAGAAAATCCTAACCCTCCTTGCTGACTGAATGGACCCCCTCCTGGCCCGGGAGACCCCAGAGAAACCTTAAAACTGAGTTCCCAGTAGTGACAGGATGGGAGGTCAGATGTGCCTCCTTACACCCTCTCCCTTGCTTATGGCTGGCAGGGTTTGTTCCCTGCGGGCTAAACAGAAACCAGTCTCCCGATTCACTCCTCCCTGTCTGGGCTTCCTGCACTACACCTGACCAGCATTCCTCCTGGTAAGAGGACCCAGCCATGGAATGGTTTTGTTAGTCTTCACAGAGGGTTCTAGTGTCCTTGCTTCACCTTCTGACATTAAGAAGGCCGCCATTTCCTAAATATGGACCCCATAAAGGGGCATAAAGCTTAACTGTGCATGTTTATCCTTACATAAATATTCATATGTAGCTTGTGAAATATGTATGTTTGGCCACTCCACTTGGCATAAATTCCTGTTCCCATTATCCCTCCCTCAAAGCCTCTTGTTCCTGGCTTCTGGCTGAAGGCTCTGCTCCACCACCCATTGGGGAGGGCTCCCACCCTCTATGAGAGTAAAGCTCCCCTTTCCAAATTTAGGAACCCCGTCACCTCTTCAGTTGAAACCATAGCGTAGGCTGTGTTTTGGAAGCTGAGTGACTTTTGGAACTGGAGTGCCTGTGCATTAGGTGGGCAGAGCTGTATGTGAGATCAGAGTCACAAAGGAGTTCTTCGTGTAGTCACACATGGGCATTGTCACATTGGGTTAAGGCCCAGCAGGACTTGCTCTCCGTATGTTCATACTGCAGCACCGTGATGCCGACACACAAGGTTTGCCTTCTCATGCGGGCCTGGGTCCTCTGCGTCTTCATGTCCCACTGTGCTTTGTGGGCGCTGTAGGTCACTGATGTGATGAATGAACGTGTCCTCTCTACATCCAGAGGGTTCGTAAATAAATGCTCGTTGTCTTATGTGTTCCAGACGGCGACATCTTACCTGCATTTCACACAGCGCCATCACTTTTTTGCAGTAGTTATTCAATACTTACTGGCTCAATGAAGAAAGCAATCTTCCAGGCTTAAAAATGAGGTTTCTAGTTCTTATCTTTCTATGACTAAAATAGTCAAATATGAGAGTACAAATTCACCTGTTTCAGAATCTTCCTTAGCTTGATCGCTGAGAGTTCTCATGGGAGCTTTAGAAAAAGTCCATTGAATTCCCTTACCCCATTTGTGGCTGTATGGCACAGAGTCCTGTGAGGTGGCGACTTGGTCACACATGTTTGCCACTGACACCTTTCCCTGGGCTCAGGAGGACTTCTTCAAAACAGAGCTGGCTTTCCTTAGTTCCCCATAGCTCGTGTGAGTTTAGGCCTTGGGGAAATGTCGTGTAACAGAAAGTACACCTGCCACACCACATGCCATTCCCAGGAGTCACAGAGTCCCCAAGCAGTGTCTTCCTGCCTGTCATCCATCCTGCTTTCACACGGGAGGTGTCAGCACACGTCCCTGTAGGATGGTGCCTTTCCACTCCTCACCATCCAGGCCCTACTCGACCCTGGCCCCAGGGAGAGAAGGAAGTACCCCACGTTAGTCCACGGTATTCCTCATTTACCTGCTCAGGAAAAGAGTCATCCCAGCATGGTGGCAGTCACAGCTTCCCTTCCACACAGGTTTATCTGCTAGGAGCTTTTCCCGACTCCTTTCTAAAAGTGGACCTGGACTTACAGCTCCAGGAAACTCCCTGAGGCATAGTCTGGGTCAGGTCTCTCACTGAAGTCTTCCTGTGTCCTAGGATGCAGTGATGCATCGATCAGTTTGCACGTCACAGGCACTGCAATCTTTTTTTAGCAAGGGAGTGAATCACTTAGGTTTTAACTATTATCTGTCTTAATGCATATTGGTTTTTGCTTGTTTACATCAGTTTCCATCTGTAAAACATAACACTGTGTGCAAAAGCTGCCAAAGAGCTCTTCTAACTTTGTAGGGGCTTTGAAGTAAAGTGTTGCTTGCGGGCCTGTGATAGTCCAGGCCCTGAAGACCGAAAATGAGTGAGACTATCTTTGCCATAAAGCCAAACATCTTATGCTGGGAACGGATGCTGGAAATAACCTGGTCTCCTGTCTTACTTCACTGGTGAGGAAATGGGCTCAGAGAAGCTAATAGTGGACGCAGCCTGGATGGAAGGGGCAGAGGATGGAGAGAATCCAGGTCTCCTACCCTCAGTTCCAGAGATCTGTGCACTTCAGCATCAGAGCATCCAAAGTCTGTAGCAGCTGAAGGAACCACCCCAAGTATAGTATTTGCCTCCAGCATGGAACTGTGAAATAAAGGAAGAAAAAGAGGTAGAGAGATCTATTTTGCAAATTGTTTGTTAAGCTGAAGAAATTAGTTTCCTGATTATCTACTGTATTTGTAAGTTTTTGACTTCAAAGTAAATCGGGTTTTCTAATTTTTTTAGTTATAGTTACCACATTTTACTGTGTAAAGGGCACACTTTTTTGGCCCAAATTTTTGAGGGAAAAATAAAGATGCACAATATACATGGATAGTACTAATTCCTTATCTATCTAAATATTGTGAATTCTTTCGTCTATGCTTATGCATTAAAAGTGTAACTCTAGAAAGCAAAAAAACTATATCTGTGTGTGAAACAATACCATGGGATACAGTAATCGGTTTTCTTGGACTTCTAACAGTTCTCAACAAAAGCATTTTTCGTCCAACAAAGAGCCATGTATTTTTCTTCATACGCTTTAGGCAGGCGCTAGCAGTCCAGCTGATATTTTTACAAAATTCCTTTGTAACACAAAAAACATGTACTTAAATATAAACAAATAAAAAATTTGAATTAAAAATTAAAAGATCTCTTTTTCTTTGAAAATTTTGGATGTAAACATGGGTGTGCTTTATACACAGTAAAATCCAGTTGACGTAGGGTCGGTAGAAGGAAAAGAGGCCTCCCAAGTGTTCACTGTGCGTTTCCCCCTCTCTGTCCTTTTTTCCCCTCTTCTTGTACCTAAAAGGCTTTGGACCTAGTGGGCGTCTGTAGTGGACCCTGCAGTGGTGTCTTCTCCTAATACACAGGGCAGCTTCGCTCTAGGCCTTCACTAGATTAATCAGGGACCCCTAAGAGCAAAAGATTCTGTTCCAGAGAGACAAGTGAAATCAAGACAGAGTGTCATCCTCTTAAAATTTCTGAGACCTAGTTTCTGCGAGTGACTGCCAAAGCTTTGGTTTGGATCATACTCTCTTGAAAGAAGCTGCTATGTGGAGAGTAGAGCTTAGAAGCAGAGTTTTTTATTGTGAGGGAGTAAAGGAAGTGGTGTGTGGAACAAGTTTCAAGGTTTTCCCAGCTCTTTGCCTTCTTGGAGGATGATATAGGTTCTATACCAGACAGCCGGGCTTGGTGCAAGGCTAGTCTAAACTGGGGGTCCCAGCCACCCCTTCCCAAGAGGAACAGTTTTCACCATCCAGTGATTCTTTTCAGTTGTGCTGACCAATTGCCGGTTTGTCTCATAATTACAGCATTTCCTCGGGAAAGGCAGGTTGTAATTTTCAGGATTATAGCTCATCTCCCCTTAGTTAGCATTCAAATTGATGCCTTTCCTTTCCGGGAAGTACTCTTGGCCCTTCAAGAAGTTTAGGAAGCAGGGCGCTGGCGTCAGCCACAAGACTAGGAATCTTTCCGTACGTGGATAATGACCTGGGAAGATTTCTGCATGGCAGATAGGCTATTGAGTTCAGTCATCTCTTTTGGTGTTGTTGTTGTTAAGGTCTGTTTCGGAGAGAATGATCTTTTGACATTATTCTCAAATCCTGAGGCTTGTGCATATCACCTGTGATGACTTTTTGACTACAGAGTTGAAATCTGGTAAAAACAAAAGTTCTTAGAGTTGGAAGAGAATACAAAATACATCTGTGGGGGGTGTGTGTGTACATGTTGTGCACACACTTTTCCGGAGGAGCATAGGGAAACTTCCAGGGAGATTGGAGCGTAGTATGATAGTGAAGGCTCTGTTACTGGGACATGGTGAAATAAATATTTACAGAGATCCAGCCGTCGCTCCACTAATGGTGCACATACCCTGGCCCACTCTGTCTGAACGGGAGGCGCGCGTCAGGATTTGGCTAACACAGGTGGACCTTACAGTCCAGTATCCACTGGCATGTGAATAGAGGTGACAGTTCTTTAGCTTTTATCATGAAAGGAACAGGGTGCTCTTAGTTTGAAAAACATTTTTAAGTTTAAAAGAGATATTAAAATGCATTTACAGAGTACCTTTTGTGGTTTTGTATGACAGAAGAAGGGAGAAAATTTAGTGCAGTGGTATTGTAGTCCAGCAATGTTTGCTGTTTGGACATGGCAAATAATTCAGTGGGAAATGGAAAAAAATGATGAAATATAGAGGGGAAAAAACCCTCTGCTAAAAGGTTACGTAGTGAAATATAATAGCTTCTTTTCTTTTCCGACTCTTTCTTTTATTTTTTTCTTTTTTAACAGTCTCACTGCTTTGCCCTGGGTGGAGTGCAGAGGGGGAGTGCGTTATACCTCACTGCAGCCTCCTGGGTTCAAGTGATCCTCCTGCCTCAGCCCCCAAGTCACAGGGACTAGAGGTGTGCACCACCATGCCCAGCTAATTTTTGTATTTTTACTACAGACAGGGTCTCACTCTTGCTCAGGCTGGTCTCGAACTCCCGTGCTCAAGTAGGGAGGCCTTAGCCTTAGCCTTGGCCTTCTAGGATTACAGGCACAAGCCACTGCTCTTGGCCTGGGAAATGTTTCTTAAATCTGTGAAAGTAAACTTCGTTTGACTCCATTTCTAGGATTTGTTTTTCCTTAACCTAGAAAGAATTGTATCCATGTTTTTCTGTCAGCTAATAATTAATTTGGCAGTTTTAGAAATGCTGAATGATGTTATTAAGGGAGAGCAGGAAGTAACAGCTGTGCTTGTGTTTAAGATTTTTTAAAAACCCACTTACATAGCAGCTTGCAGGATTGAGGCTGACCGGGAAAAGCGTAGGAAATCTGCTTTTCCTTACAGCGAGTGCCCTGTCTGAACCTGCGGAGATTCCACAGAGGGTGCAGCTCGGCTCCGTTGCTGTTGGGTCGGGAGTCAGGGGGTGTTCAACAAGCCTGAATATGTTCAGAAAGTCTTTACACACACTCCTTCTGGCTTGCCCTTCTCTTTCCCTGAGCAGACTCGTGTTCTGTGGTGAGCAGGGAGGTAGTATTCCTGGACCTCAGTAATGAACCCCTCAGGTAATGTGGGAAGTCTGTTAAAGGTGAAGGTATCCGCTTTCTTTCATCAGAGCTTTTGGAAGTTGGCGTGGAGTGTTGTTTCTGCTTCCCCTAAGCCTGGACCTGCTGTATTTTCTTTTTTTTCTTTTTTTTTTTTTTTTTTTTAGACAGAGCCTCAAGCTATCCCCCTGGGTAGAGTGCCATGGCATCATGCTCACAGCAACCTCCAACTTCTGGGCTCAAGCGAGTCTCCTGCCTCAGCCTCCCAAGTAGCTGGGACCACAGGCGCCCGCCACAATGCCTGGCCATTTTTTGGTTGCAGCCATTGTTGTTTGGCAGGCCCGGGCTGGGGATTCGAACCCGCCACCTTAGGTATATGTGGCTGGCACCTTAGCCGCTTGAGCCACAGGCGCTGAGCCAACAAAAAAGAATTTTAATGAAATAAAGTTATGACAAAAAGGTAAAACAAGAGTTCCCAAGCCTTGTACTTCTGGACAATTCAAAAATCCAATTTCTGGATTTTTTTTTTTTTTAAATCCACACATGGGCCAAGGTGGTCATTTTTTAAATAGACCCCAACAACTACAATAGAGTACAACCCACCCAAATAATGCCTGTGTGGGCCCATCCTTTAGACCCAAGAGTAGAATCAGTCTTGATACCTAGATGTGCTGTGAGCCTTTCTGCTTCTCAGGCCAGAGAGGGTGGTAGTTAATGGTTTAAAACATGCCCCTGCAGGAGTTTGATATCCAGTTCCTGGGGCTCCCCGGATCAATGAGCACCGTGCTGTGGCAAGCAGGTGTGCACACCCATGTTAGCTGAGCGTTGGGCCTACAGAGGTCTTGTGTGATTGGGAGAACAGATATGGATGTGTCCGGGTGAGGTATCAAATGTTTTGACAAACTGAACTCAGGTGAAAATCAGAATTTAACACCATGTTCCTTTTTTTTTTTTTTTTTTTTTAATCTATTGCAGTTTTTGACCAGGGCTGGGCCTGAACCCACCACCTCTGGCACATGGGGCCGGCGCCCTATTCACTGAGCCACAGGTGCCGCCCTGACACCATGTTCCTTAAAGAGAAGCCCTTTAGTTAGTGTGCCCGCTCTTGGAGTTGTGCCCACCCTGTGTTGGTTGCTGAGATACCCCATCACCATGGCTGTGCTGTAGTAGAAGCAGCAGAATGCAGTAATGGAGTCTAGTTAGCCCTCCTCTTAAGTTTCTGAGCAGATACCCTGAGATCCTTAGCTGTGGTCAGGTCCTGGGGCCTGGGAGCGGACACAAGTGTCCCATGGCATGCTTTGCACTAGCTCAATCCAAAGCTGTCTTCTAAGAGAGAATGGGTTTCTCCTCAGTCCTTTAAACCTGTTGAATCAGTATCCAGCTCCACCCTCTTTTCTGTGGCATTCCATCTTTGTGAGTTGTAGTATCACTGGAGCCACCAACACTGGGAAAGGAGTTCCTTCCATTTCTCCACAGTTATCTAATTTCCAGCGAATTGCTCATCCCATTTCTGTAGCTCATCTGGGTTGAAATGAAGGAAAAGCGTATACTGGAAATTGTCTTCCCTGTGCATCTACGTTAGTGATTACTGTATGCAGACCCTAAGAATGTGCCCCACTTCCTTTGGCATGTGACATCTATTGGGTGACTAAAGGACACATGGCAACACAGGCAAAAGATAGTTACCTAGGTCTGAAGGAAGGACACTGCTAGTATTGCTCCCCTGTGCTTAGGCCCCTCCTAGTGAGGTTCTTCATGCCACGGCACTGGGGGAAAGGTGACAGTTACAGAGGACTCTGGGTCTGCGTCACATGCACCACCACCCCCGGGATCACCTGCAAAGTAGGGATGTTTGCATTGGCTTGGGCTTCCCAAAATGTAATAGTCTCCATTTGTTTTAATTTTCAGGTGAAAGTGGGAGATACATTGGATCTTCTCATTGAAGGGAACAAAGAGGCAGGAACAGAGACGGTGATGCGAATTCTCCTGAGAAAAGCCTCTGAAGAGAAGACTGCAAATGAAAAGTACCGAGTGGTGTTGCGACGCTGGAAGAGGCTAGAGTTGCCTAAGAAGAATGTGTCTAAATAAATGGATTGCATTCTAATGATAAAGCTGCTTTTTAGTGGTGGGGGAAAGGGCCAAATCAACAGGAGGACATTTTTATTAAAATAAAGTTCTCTTACCATTTGTGGAATCTGCTGAGCCGTTGTGTGGAAATTGGGATCTGAAGACACTTCCTCAGCCTGGGTTTCCCTCACGGGCTGGACGGTGCTCCTCTGATCCAGTGAGCATCTCAGCATGAGGAGCCTCTGCCCGGTGAGATGTGTGATGGATGTCAGAGCCCAGAGCGGGGTAATGACTTGCCAGCTACTTGCACATACACTCTCACAAGTCACTAAAATAAACTAGCCTTGTTTCCTAGTGTTTTGTTATAAGTGTTTTCCCTGTCAGGGCATTGGGCCAGCTTCAGGCTTTCTTTTTTTTTTTTTTTTTGAGACAGGAGCCTCAAGCTGTCTCCCTGGGCAGAGTGCCATCGCAACTCAGCAACTCAGCAACTCAGCTCACAGCAACCTCCAACTCCTGGGCTCAAGCGAGTCTTCTGCCTCTGCCTCCCAAGTAGCTAGGACCACAGGTGCCCGCCACAATGCCTGGCTATTTTTTGGTTGCAGCCGTCATTGTTGTTTGGTGGGCCCGGGCTGGATTCGAACCCGCCACCTTGGGTGTACGTGGCTGGCGCCTTAGCCACTTGAGCCACAGGCGCCGAGCCGCTTCAGGCTTTCTTAAGACAAAACCGACCAAAGTCAAGATCACTCTTCTGATGGGGGGAAGCATCAGGAGTGCCCTTTCCCCCAGCTGCCCTTCTGAATTACCAACTTGGCCTTACTTCATTTTGTCTTCAGAAGTCTGGGTGAGCAGCTTGGCACCCATAACACTGATTACAGCATCAGCCACATACACCAATGGTGGTGGGTACGAACTCGGCCCTGGCTGGACCTGCTAAACAACGACAGCTGCAATAAAAAAATAGCCAGGCATTGTGGTAGGCACCAGTAGTCCAACTTACTTGGGAGGCTGAGGCAAGAGACTCACTTAAGCCCAAGAGTTGGAAGTTGCTATGAGCTGTGATGCTACAGCATTCTACCTAGGGTAACATACTAAGACTGTCCAGAGGGGGGAAAAAAAGTCTGGGTGAGTAAAGACTTTCCAAATAATTCCAAACACCTAGTTTGATAAACTAAGGCAGCCAGGGGCTTTTTTTTTTTTTTTTTAAAGAGACAGAGCCTTACTCTGTTGCCCAGGCTAAAGTGCTGAGCTGTTAGCCTATGTCAGAGCAACCTCAGACTCATGGGTTCAAGTGAGCCTCCTGCCTCAGCCTCCTGAGTAGCTATGAGTACAGGTACCCACCACAACAGTAGGCTAATTTTTCTATTTTTTTTTTTTTTTTTTTTTTTGAGACAGAGCCTCAAGCTATCCCCCTGGGTAGAATGCCATGGCATCATAGCCCACAGCAACCTCCAACTCCTGGGCTCAAGCGAGTCTCCTGCCTCAGCCTCCCAGGTAACTGGGACCACAGGCGCCCACCACAACACCCGGCTATTTTTTGGTTGCAGCCATCGTCGTTTGGTGGGCCTGGGTGGGATTCAAACCCGCCACCTTGAGTGTACGTGGCTGGTGCCTTAACCACTTGAGCCACAGGTGCCAAGCCATCTCGAAGTGTTTTAAAAGGGACCACAAGGCTGGGCATGGTGGCTCATGCCTGTAATCCTAGCACTCTGGGAGGCTAAGTCAGGTGGATTGCTTGAGCTCAGGAGTTGTAGACCAGCCTGAGCAAGAGTGAGACTCCATCTCTTCTAAAAATAGAAAAACTGAGCCAAGCCTTGTGGTGGGCAACTGTAGTCACAGCTAATTGAGAGGCTGAGGCAAGAAGATTGCTTAAGCCCAGAGTTTGAAGTTGCTGTGACCTATGATGACACTATGGCACTCAACCCCAGGGAGACAGAGTGAGATTCTGTCTCAAAAAAATAAAACATAGGCTCAGCGCCCATAGCACAGTGGTTACGGCACCAGTCACATACACAGAGGTTGGCAGGTTCAAACTGGGCCTGGGCCAGCTAAACAACAATGACAACTGCAACAAAAAATAGCCAGGTGGCTCAGCGCCTGTGGCACAAGTAGCTAAGCTGCCAGCCACATATACCTAAGGTAGGGGGTTCGAATCCAGCCCAGGCCAGCTAAAACAACAATGATGGCTGCAACCAAAAAAAATAGCCAGATGTTGTGGCGGGTGCCTGTGGTTCCAGCTACTTGGGAGGCTGAGGCAGGAGACTCAACTTGAGCCCAGGATTTGGAGGTTGCTGTGAGCTGTAATGCCATGGCACTCTACCCAGGGTGACAGCTTGAGGCTCTGTCTCAAAAAAAAAAAAAAAAAAAAATAGCCGGGTGTTGGGCAGCACCTGTGGCTCAAAGGAGTAGGGCACTGGCCCCATATGCCAGAAGTGGCGGGTTCAAACCCAGCCCCGGCCAAAAACTGCAAAAAAACCCCAACTACACAAAGTCAATCACAAATGAGAAATAATAATTAAAAATAGTTTTTAAAAAAATAGCCAGGTGTTGTGGCAGGCACCTATAGCCCCAGCTACTCAGGAGGCTGAGGCGAGAGAATTGCCTAAGCCCAGGGGTTGGAGGTTGCTGTGAGCTGTGACACAACAGCACTCTACTGAGGGTGACATAGTAAGACTCTTTCTCAAAATAAATAAATGAAAAATAAAAGAAAAGGGGCTCGGCACCTGTGGCTCAAGTGGCTAAGGCACCAGCCACATACACCTGAGCTGGTGGGTTCAAATCCAGCCCCGGCCTGCCAAACAACAATGACAACTAACAACAACAATAAAAAAATAGCCAAGGCTTGTGGCAGGCACCTGTGGTCCCAGCTATTTGGGAGGTTGAGGCAAGAGAATCACGTAAGCCCGAGAGTTTGAGGTTGCTGTGAGCTGTGATGCCACGGCAGTCCACATAGAATGACAGCTTGAGACTCTGTCTCAAAAAAAAAAAAAAAAGAAAGAAAGAAAAAGAAAAGAAAAAAAAGATTATCAGTGAACAACTTCCTAAAGACTTCAAGGAAACCATGAAGGAAGTGATAAATTTTGGCAAGCAGACTCAGGACAGCAAACGTGTGCATCTCCCATCTGCTTTCAGTGGCCATGTAGGTGGCTTGAGATCAGCAAGGGGAGTATTTTTTTCTTTTGTGGCCAGGGCTGGGTTTGAACCTGCCACCTCAGGCATATGGGGCTGGTGCCCTACCCTTTTGAGCCACAGGCGCCGCCCACAAGAGGAGTATTTTTACCTTGTATATCAGCAAACACTACATATTATATTTTCTCCTCAGAGAAGGTATTTTTTAGAAACAGAGTCTCCCTTTGTCACCCTCGAACAGTGCTGTGGCATCATAGCTCACAGCAACCTGAAACTCTTGGGCTCAAATGATTCTCTTGCTTCAGTCTCCCAAGTAGCTAGAACTACAGGCACCCACCACAATGCCTAGCTATTTTTAGAGACTGGGTCTCGCTCTTGCTCTTGCTTTTCTTGAACTCCTGAGCTCAAGCAATTCATCCTCCTCGACCTCCCAGAGTGCTAGGATTACAGATGTGAACTATCATGCCCGTCCTTTTTTTTTTTTTTTTTTTTTTTGCAGAGACAGGGTCTCATTGCATTGCCCTGGCTAGTTGCAAACTCACGGCCTCAGTTGGGCGTGGTGGCTCATGCCTATAATCCTAACAATTTGGGGGGCGAAGGGGAAGGATTGCTTGAGGCCAAGAATTTGAGCCCAGCCTGAGCAACATAGAAAGATCCCATCTCTGCAAAAAAATAGAAAAATTAGCCAGGTGTGGTGGCACACACCTGTTGTCTCAGCTACTCAGGAGGCTGAGGCTGGAGGATTGCTTGAGCCCAGAAATTTGAGGGTGCTGGGATTTATGATGATGCTACTTCATTATAGCCCGAGTGACAGAGTTCAACCCTGTCTCAAAAAAAAAAAAACTTTGCCCAGTGGCAGTATCATAGCCAAGGAAATTTATTTGAGGCATGATTATAACTAATTAAAAAGTTTTCCTGGATGGGCACGGTGGCTCATGCCTGTAATCCCAGCAGCTAAGAGGCTGAGGCAGGTGGGTTGCCTGAACTCACAGGTTTGAGACCAGCGGAAGTAAAAGTGAGACCCCCATCTCTAAAAATAGTTGGGCATTGTGGTGGGCACCTGTAGTCCAAGCTACTTGGGAGGCTAAAGCAAGAGGATGGCTTGAACCCAAGAGTTTGAGGTTGCTGTGAGCTAAGATGCCACGGCTCTCTATGGAGGGTGACCAAGTGACACTCTGTCTCAAAAAAAAAAAAGTTAGTGTGGGATCTAGGAGTCAGACAGACAGCTAACCTAGGCGCCCAGCTCCACTATTCACCAACCTTTTGATGGAGGTGAGGACCTCTATTCTCTGATACTTGAGGCACAGTGCTCATAAATTTAATGTGCCCAATAGCCAGGCGTTGTGGTGGGCGCTTGGGAGGCTGAGGCAAGAGAATCGCTTAAGCCCAGGACTTTGAGGTTGCTGCGAACTGTGATGCCCCAGTATTCTACCAAGGGTAACATAATGAGACTCTGTCTCAAAAAAAAAAAAAAAAAAAAAAACTTGGCTCAGTGCCCATAGCACAGTGGTTATGGTGCCAGCCACATACACTGAGAGGAGGGTTTGAACTCAGCCCAGGCCAGCTAAACAACTGCAACAAAAAAATAGCAGGGCGTTGTGGTGGGCACCTATAGTCCCAGCTACTTGGGAGGCTGAGGCAGGAGAATTGCTTAAGCCCAAGAGTTTGAGGTTGCTGTGAGCTGTGATGCCAAAGCACTCTACCAAGGGTGACATAACAAGACTTTGTCTCAAAAAGAAAATAAAAATAGAAATACAAAGTAGGCCTCTGACAAATTGCAACAAAAATCAGGGGACTATGCCAAGCGTGATAAAGTGAGACTCTGTCTCTACAAAAAAGAAAGAAAAGAAAAGAAAAGACAAAGTAGGATAGGGGATCCCCAGGGCTAGAGGGGTGGGGGAAAAATAACTGTTATTTAATGGATACAGTGATTCGATTTTGTAAGATAAAAAAAATGTGGCCATGTATGGAGATGATGGCTACAAAACAATAAAAATGTACTTAAGTCCTATGGGAAAAAAAGAAAACTTTTCCCAATACTCTGTTGTGACAACTGGCAACTTTTGACAGTCTCTATAGAGACTCAATTTTTTTTTTTTTTTTTTTAGAGACAGAGTTTCACCTTGTTGCCCTCAGTAGAGTGGTTGGCATCACAGCTCACAGTAACCTCCAGCTCTTGGGCTTAGGCAATTCTCTTGCCTCAGCCTCCGGAGTGGCTAGGACCACAGGTGCCCACCACAATGCCTGGCTATATTTTGTTTGCAGTTTGGCTGGGGCCAGGTTTGAACCTGCCACCCTTGGTATATGGGGCTGATGCCCTACTCACTGAGCCACAGGCACTACCCTAGAGACTGAAATTTAAAAAAAAGAGGAAAACCTGGGCAGCGCTTGCGGCCCAAGGAGCAGGGCACTGGCCCCATATACTGAGTGTGGCAAGTTCAAACCCGGCCCAGGCCAAACTGCAACAGAAAATAGCTGGTTGTGGCAGGTGCCTGTGGTCCCAGCTACTCAGGAGGCTGAGGCAAGAGATTTGCCTAAGCCCAAGAGTTGGAGGTTGCTGTGAGCTGTGATGCTACAGCACTCTATGAAGGATGATAAAGTGAGACTCTGTCTCAAAAAATAAATAAGTAAATAAATAAAGAAAAGAAAATGACTCGGCGCCTATGGCTCAAGTGGCTAAGGTGCCAGCCACATACACCTAAAGTGGCAGGTTCGAATCCAGCCTGGGCCCACCAAAACAACAATGACGGCTGCAACCAAAAAATAGCCGGGTGTTGTGGCAGGCACCTGTGGTCCCAGCTACTTGGGAGGCTAAGTCAGGAGACTCGCCTGAGCCCAGGAGTTGGAGGTTGCTGTGAGCTGTGATGCCACAGCACTCTACCCAGGGCAACAGCTTGAGACTCTGTCTCAAAAAAAAAAAAAAAAAGAAAACAAGCCAGGCATTGTGGCTCAGGCCTGTAATCTTAGCAGTCTGGGAGGCCAAGGAGGGTGGCTCACCTGAGCTCAGGAGTCCAAGACCAGCCTGAGCAAGAGCAAGAGCTTGTCTCTACTAAAAATAGAAAAACTGAGGCAAGTGGATTGCTTGAGCCCAAGAGTTGGAGGTTGCTGTGAGCTATGATGATGCTATGGCACTCTACACTCTACCCAGGGCAACAGTTTGAGAGTCTGTCTCAAAAAATCAATCAATCAATCAATAAAATAAGGAAAACAAACACCTCCCCCCTCCCCCCGCCAAGTTCCTGACCTCAAGCAATCTCCCTACCTCAGCCTCCCAAAGTGCTGGGAGCCACTTTGTCTGGCCTGTACGCATTCTTGTAAAAGGTGTTCTCCTCTTCTGTGTACATAGATTTTTAAATTCACAAATAGCATTATTCCACACAGTAGAACCTCCATAGCTGACCACCTCCTTAAGTTGACTTAATTTTCATAGACTGGACATGGACCACATACACGCATCAGTGCAGTAGGCCTAGTTCCTTACATTGACCACCTCCAGATGATGATCAGTCTGTTATAGTCCCTTGGATGGTCAACTTACAGAGGTTCTACTGTATTTTATTTTGCATTGTCTTTCACTTAGAATGTTTTCTTTTCTTTTTTTTTGAGACAGAGCCTCAAGCTATCCCCCTGGTTAGAGTGATGTGGCATCACAGCTCACAGCAACCTCCAACTCCTGGGCTCAAGCGAGTCTCCAGCCTCAGCCTCCCAAGGCACCAGCCACAATGCCCAGCTATTTTTTGGTTGCAGCCATCAGTGTTGCTTGGCGGGCCTGGGATGGGGATTCGAACCCACCACCTTAGGTGTATGTGGCTGGTGCCTTAGCCACTTGAGCCACAGGCGCCGAGCCTAGAATGTTTTCTAATATCCACAGTGACACTATAGGTACATCTGACCCATAACTTCTCACTGCTTCATGATAATGTCCAAAGTACATCACCCCATCTGCCTACTCACTTCACAGTGACACTGCCCCAGACTGTATCCAGCTCCCCTGAACACAAATAACATAGCATTGTGGGCGGCGCCTGTGGTTCAGTGGGTAGGGCGCTGGCACCGTATACCAAGGGTGGCAGGTTCAAACCTGGCCCCAGCCAAACTGCAACAAAAAAATAGCAGGGCATCGTGGCAGGTGCCTGTGGTTCTTAGAATCGCCTAAGCCCAGGAGTTGGAGGTTGCTGAGAGCTGTGACGCTACAGCATTCTACAGAGAGCGATAAAGTGAGACTCTGTCTCTACAAAAAAATAATAATAACATAGTGTTGCTGATTCACTGGAATCACCAGATGCCTTTCTGCCAGCACCACCTGAGAGCGCCTGGAGACCCACTGCCTCACTCAGCCCCTTGAACTGCCCAGCTTTCTGATGTTTGCCAGTGTAATACAAGTGTAGGGCGTTTTAACATGCACTCCTCCTAACTTCTCTGTGAAACACACAAGCCCTTACAGCTTGTTGCTTCTGCCCCTTGGTAGCTACCACCCAAACTATTGCTTGGAATTTCTCAAAGTGTGCTGAAATTGGGGGTTGCCACTTTACTGTTAAGACGTCCTTGCTGGCTCGGCGCCTGTGGCTCAAGCAGCTAAGGCGCCAGCCACATACACCTAAGGTGGCAGGTTTGAATCCAGCCCGGGCCTGCCAAACAACAATAATGGCTGCAACCAAAAAATAGCCGGGCGTTGTGGCGGGCGCCTGTGGTCCCAGCTACTTGGGAGCCTGAGGCAGGAGATTTGCTTGAGCCCAGGAGTTAGAGGTTGCTGTGAGCAGTGAAGCCAGGGCACTCTACCCAGGGGCTCAGCTTGAGGCTCTGTCTCAAAAAAAAAAAAAAAAAGAAAAGAAAAGAAAAAGACATGCTTGCTGGCCCTTTTTATTTTGAAGTGTTTTTTTTTTTTTAATTTTACAGTTTTTAAATTTTCTTTTTTTTTGAAGCAAGACTGTCATTATGTCCCTCTCAGTCAGAGTGCCCTGGTGTCACAGTTCACAGCAACCTGAAACTCTTGGGCTTCAGCAATTCTCTTGCCTCAGCCTCCCTAGTAGCTGGAACAGGCAGGTTTTTTTAAATTTTCAAATGATTATGAGGGTACAAATGTTTAGGTTACATTGCTTTCAATTCTAAGGTCAAGTTCAAGTTGTAGTTGAGCCCTTTGCCCGGGGCATGCTGAACACCCTCATAGTGTGCACATGAGGTGAGACCCAGCCAATCACCTTCCCTCCTCCCTCTTTTGAAGTTTTTGCTGCATCTTTATTGGTTAACAGATCGTGTATATATCTAAAGCAGATGGTCCTGAGGACATGGGTCCCAATATACTTCTCTTTTTAGAGACAGAGTCTCATTTTGTTGCCCTCGGTAGAGTGCCATTGGAGCAACCTCCAGCTCTTGGGCTTAGGTGATTCTCTTGCCTCCGCCTCCCAAGTAGCTAGGACCACAGGCACCCGCCCAGCTATTTTTTTTGTTGCATTTCAGCCGGGTCTGGGTTTGAACCCACCACCCTTGGTATATGGGGACAGCACCCTACTCACTGAGCCACAGGCGCTGTCCACCCTGCAATATACTTCTTGATTCCATCATAGTACAGATTCCAACTACACCCCGTGGGCTCTTTCTGGAACTTTATTCTTTTTTTGTTTGTTTGTTTTTGAGACAGAGCCTCAAGCTGTCCCCCTAGGTAGAGTGCCGTGGCATCATAGCTCACAGGAACCTCCAACTCCTGGGCTCAAGCGAGTCTCCTGCCTCAGCCTCACAAGTAGCCAAGTAGCTGGGACCACAGGCACCTGCCACAATGCCCGGCTTTTTTTTTTTTTTTTTTTTTGTTTTGGTTGCAGCCATCATTGTTGTTTGGCGGGCCTGGGCTGGATTCGAACCTGCCACCTTAGGTGTATGTGGCTGGTGCCTTAGCCACTTGAGCCACAGGCGCCAAGCTGGAACTTCATTCTTAAAGCTGGTTAGACCTCCCTCACGGCAGACAAGTGAAGGTCTACAGTCAAGGTGGAACAATGGGTGTCCAAATGGGCAATTTCTGTTTAGAGGTCAGAATGGGGAACACTCCCTTCTGGAGCCTCTTTCAAAGGAGTCTATTAGACACTCATCACAGAATATGTACGGAAATTTCTTTAGGATTGTAGGGGAAATCCATTAACTCTTGATTCTGAGACAGACGAATCCAAGATGAGGCTGCAATGATAGTGGCCACCTCTGCTCTTTGGATCCCAGCATCACAATCAGTATTAACTACCTGCAGAGAAGGAAGGCACCTGGAAGTGTAATATACACGGAAGTACACGCCTCTTCCTGTATGGAGCTGTGCCCCTGCTAAGGTTTCAACTTGTCAAAACCAAGGAGGAGACGTACATCTAATACCTCATGTCACAAAGAGCACAAATTAAACCCCTGAGAGGCTGGGGCCCTTGCATGCTGCAGTCAGCCATCACAGCCTGCTTAGCAGCCACATGGCCTCTGTGAGGAACAGGAGAGTCGCTGCAGGTGTGCCTCAGACTAGAGCACAGCCTGATTCCATCAGTGACAGCCTGAGCTGCCTGCAGAGGGGAGGAGCCAAGGGTCCCTATCTGCTTATGCCCAAAGACATCTTGAAAATCCGCTTCGGGCAAGACATGTCAGGTTTTGACCAGGTGTGGTGGCTCATCCCTGTAATCCTAGCACTCTGGGAGGCCGAGGTGGGTGGCTGCTTGAGCTCAGGAGTTTGAGACTAGCCTAAGCAATACCAAGACACGCCTGCCCTACCCCTGGTTCTACTAAAAATAGAAAAACTGAGGCAAGAGGATTGCTTGAGCCCAAGAGTCGGAGGTTGCTGTGAGCTATGATGCTATGGCACTCTAACTGGGGTGACAGCTTGAGACTCTTGTCTCAAAAAAAAAAAAAAAAAAGAGATGTCAGCTTTTGTGCTGTTTACCACCGGAAGCTTCTTGCCAAACTCTAAGGGGCTATCATGAGTCTATGACTTGTTAGAATTAGGGACCAGTCCCCAGCAGATAGCTGGCCCTCCAAATGTATTTGCTGAATGAATGAACTTCCTTTAGAGATAGATGATTCTTATCTACTGCAGTCCTTGTCTATCTTCTGTGGCATTGAAAGGGATCCAGAAGCCCAGATACTGTAGACAGTCAGCAAAACTCCAAGTTACAACACAGGGACTACTACTGGTCAGAGTAAAATATTGATTTGCTGTGCACACCTACCCATGTGAGAGCACAGAAACTAAGAGCACAAACTTTGGAGTCTGCCTGACCATTGTTAAACCAACTTAAGTAAGTTACTTAAGCTCTAGCAGCCTCAGTTTACCCATTGTAAATTGGGTTTCTGTAAGAATTAAATGAAACAATGATGTCAAATTCCTAGCACAGCCTGACTCATTACAGGTGTTGGAAAATGGAAGCATTATTAAGAGAATGTTGGACAGCACCTGTGCTTCAGTGAGTAGGGCACCAGCCCCATATACTGAGGGTGGTGGGTTCGAACCCAGTCCTAGCCAAACTGCAACAAAAAATAGCTGGGCATTGTGGTGGGTACCTGTGGTCCCAGCTACTTGGGAAGCTAAGGCAAGAGAATGGCCTATGCCTAAGAGCTAGAGGTCACTGTGAGCTGTGATGCCACAGCACTCTACTGAGGGCGATAAAGTAAGATTCTGTCTCTTAAAAAAAAAAAAAAGTGGCTCAGCACCTGTGACTCAAGTGGCTAAGGTGCCAGCCACATACACCTAAGGTGGCAGGTTCGAATCCAGCCCGGGCCCGCCAAAAATAATGACGGCTGCAACCAAAAAATAGCTGGGCATTGTGGCGGGTGCCTGTGGTCCCAGCTACTTGGGAGGTAGAGGCAGGAGACTCGCTTGAGCCCAGGAGTTGGAGGTTGCTGTGAGCTGTGATGCCACAGCACTCTACCCAGGGGGACAGCTTGAGGCTCTGTCTCAAATAAAAAAAAAAAAAGAAGGAGAGAATGCTGGGTGGTGCCTGTGGCTTAGTGGGTAAGGTGCCAGCTCCATATACCAAGGGTGGCAGGTTCAAACCCAGCCCTGGCCAAACACCAACAAAAAATAGCCAGGCATTGTGGCAGGAGCCTGAGGTCCCAGCTACTTGAAAGGCTAAGGCCAGAGTTGGAGTTTAAGTTAAATCTAAAAAAAAAAGGAGAGAACGCTATAATTTAAGGACCCACAGTCACTTCTCAATCCCCAGCTGTCATACTGCAGGGGGCTTGTGGAATGAGGGGGGCTGTGGCATTACAAGCTCAACCTGTCTAGGACACAGCTCACCATCAGTAACACAAAGACTCTTACTCCTTAAACTTCCTTAAAATAAAATCAACAGGCTTGGCGCCTGTGGCTCAAGTGGCTAAGGCACCAGCCACATACACCTAAGGTGGTGGGTTCGAATTTAGCCCGGGCCAGCTAAAATAACAATGATGGCTGCAACCAAAAAATAGCTGGGTGTTGTGGCAGGCGCCTGTAGTCCCAGCTACTTCTGAGAGAGGAGCCTCGCTTGAGCCCAGAAGTTGAAGGTTGCTGTGAACTGTGATGCCACAGCACTCTACCCAGGGGGACAGCTTGAGGCTCTGTCTCAAAAATAAAATAAAATAAATAAAAATCAACAGATGGCCCTCCCCTTGCAGAAATGTTCGATCGAATGCCATCATATTTGGCCACCTCCCAGAATCCCTGATGCTGAAGCATTTGTAAAACTGCCTCTGGCTCGGCGCCTATAGCTCAACTGGCTAAGGCGCCAGCCACGCACACCTAAGGTGGCGGGTTCGAATCCCCAGCCCGGACCCGCCAAACAACAATGACGGCTGCAACCAAAAAAAAAAAAAATAGCCGGGCGTTGTGGTGGGCGCCTATAGTCCCAGCTACTTGGGAGGCGGAGGCAGAAGACTCGCTTGAGCCCAGGAGTTGGAGGTTGCTGTGAGCTGTAATGCCACGGCACTCTACCCAGGGGGACAGCTTGAGGCTCTGTCTCAAAAAAAAAAAAAAGTAAAACTGCCTCTTCCCACTGGGCTAAAAAGCTAAGATTTAGTTTCCTAAGCTAGGATTTAATTAAGAAGCAGTTTATTTGAACACAACAGGAAACCACTTATTTCAGATCAGATCTATTTCTAATAACCAGGGAAATGCTAACCCTTCAGTTTTTTCTTTTAGAGATAGAGTCTTACTTTATCACCCTGGGTAGAGTGCCATGACATCACAGTTCACAGCAACCTCCAACTCCTGGGCTTAGGCGATTCTCTTGCCTCAGCCTCCCAAGTAGCTGGGACGACAGGCGCCCCCTACAATGCCTGGCTATTTTTTGTTGCAGTTTGGCTAAGGCCGGGTTCAAACCCGCCACCCTTGGTATATAGGGCTGGCGCCCTACCCACTGAGCCACAGGCACTGCCCAACCCTTCAGTTTTTATAATACAGCACATTTTGGGAAATTATTTATTTATTTATTTTTTGAGACAGAGTCTCACTATGTTGCCCTTGGTAGAGTGTCATGGCGTCACAGCTCACAGCAACCTAAACTCCTAGGTTTAAGCAATTCTCTCGCCTCAGCCTCCCAAGTAGCTGGGACTACAGGCGCCTGCCACAACGCCCAGCTAGTTTTTTTGTTGCAGCTGTCATTGTTGTTTTAGCTGTCCCGGGCTGGGTTTGAACGCACTAGCCTTAGTGTACGTGCCTGGCGCCCTACCCAATGAGCTACAGGCGCCGCCATTGGGAAATTACTTATAGTGCAATGGTTCAAGTGTGGTCCCGTAGAGGAAAAGGTGGATATAGGGTAAATATTTACCTGTAGGGTACAGTAAACACTATTCTGGCAATGGGCACAGCAAAGGGCCTGACTTAAGCATTATACGAGATACTCATGTAACAAAAACATTTGTTTCTCATATATATATATATATATATATATATATATATCTTTTTTGTGAGACAGAGTCTCAATTTGTCACCCTCGGTAGGATGTTGTGGCACACAGCTCACAGCAACCTCAAACTCTTGGCTCAAAGTGACTGACTCTCATGTCTTACCCTCCCAAATAGTTGGGATTACAGGCACCTGGCCATAACGCCCGGCTATTTTTAGAGATTGGGGGGGTCTCACTCTTGCTCAGGCTGGTCTCGAAACTGTGAGCTCAGGTAATCCACCTGCCTCGGCCTCCCAGAGTGCTGGGATTACCGGTGTGAGCCACTGTGCCCAGCCTCTCCTTAATTATTTTGAAATATCAGCAAACAACAAGGTGTGGTCCCAGGCCCAGCAGCATCAGCATCACCTGAGAACTCACCAGAAATGCAGATTCTCAGGTTTCACCCTAGACTTGGGGATGGGTGGTAACAATCTATTTCAACTTGCCCCCGGGTGATTCTGATGCAGATAAATTCTGCGACCTACTCCTGAGTGGACGCTGATGGAATCCCTCTCAGACCCCTTTACCCGCCCCCACAACTGCTGAGGGCTGACTGCTAACAAGCACAGTGGCCCCTTCTGGAGCACTGCCCTTGGCCAAAGGGAGCCACACTTCCTCAGGAAAGACCTGAGCTGTGACCAACTAGCCCCTTTGCCTCTATTGGGCCCTCAGCCCCTTCTCCAGAGGGCATGCCTTCAGTGAATTGCCTAAGAACCCCAGCCTCAGACTCTGCTCCCAGGGAACCTGGCCTACAGCAGTCACTTTCACAATCTTAACTGTACTCATAATCACCAGAACCTGTCTGCCCACAATTGCTATAATTATTTAGAACAGCGGTTCTCAACCTTCCTAATGCTGTGATCCTTTAATACAGTTCCTCATGTTGTGGTGACCCCCAACCATAAAATTATTTCAGTATTAGTAAGGTTGAGAATCACTAATTTAAACTATTTTAATTCTAAAACTAGCACACCAGTATAGTTCATTCATGTTTAGAGAGCGTGAAAGATGGAAGCCCCCACTGACTTGCAATTGTTTGGGGATCTGAATTTTCATGCACTGTGGCTCAGGGGGTGTTCTGCTCCTGGTATGATACAGCATGATGAAAAGAGACCATCTTGGGCTCACCTGCTGGCACCACCATTTTGCAGTTGTATGAACCTGGACAAGAAATCTTCTCTCTGCATCCCTATCATAAAACAAAGGTATTAACAACAATGATCGTGACACTGAGTTTTTATGAGAATTCAATGAGATAGCACACACAACATTCAAGGCCTTGGCTTTCTTGCCTGTTAACAAGGTGTAACTATGGAACGTATCTCACAGACATCACGGAGGCACAGTTCTTGGAAGAGTGCCTAGCACGTGGTCTATACTCAACGCTAGGTGCCTTTTCAGCCAGCAGGCAATGAATATGCCTTCCTTTCCCCACCACTGGCCACGGAGTTTTGATTTATCTGGAAGCTCCCTTAAAAAGTCACTGCCTCTTTAGCTCAGTACCTGTAGCTCAAGCAGCTAAGGTGCCAGCCACATATACCTGAGCTGGTGAGTTCAAATCCAGCCCGGGCCCTCCAAACAACGATGGCTGCAACCAAAAAATAGCTGGGCATTGTGGCAGGCACCTGTAGTCCCAGCTACTTGGGAGGCTGAGGCAAGAGAATCACTTGGGCCCAGGAGTTGGGGGTTGCTGTGAGCTGTGATGCCACAGTACTCTACCCAGGGTGACAGGTTGAGGGTCTGTCTCGAAAAAAAAAAAGTCACTGCCTCTCACCATTCCCATGATCATGACAATTTGGTATGTAGTTCTTCTTATTATTATTATTATTAGAGACAGAGTCTCAGGACTTCGCCCTCAGTAGAGTGCTGTGGCGTCACAGCTCACAGCAACCTCAAACTCTTGGGTTTAAGTGATTCTCTTGCCTCAGCCTACCAAGTAGCTGTGACTACAGGTGCCTGCCACAATGCCCAGCTATTTTTTCTTTGTTTGTTTAGCAGGCCTGGACCCCAAGCCTGTAGTTTGTAATTCTGAGAACTAGATATTATAGGTACATTCTCATATCAAAACACTCTGTGAATTTTCTTTCAGGTAGAAAACAAAGATAGCAACAGCCAGAAGGCTTAGGTATGCCAGAAGGGTTTAAAGAATCTAGCCTTTCTTTATTGCTTAAACTGGCTAATAGATTTCGTATTTGGGGCTCCAGTCCCCAGTCAGGGCTGACCTGCCCATGTTGCAGCACAGTTATGTCAGCTGCATAAATTTCAGGGCTATCAAAGCAGTCACCCAGTCAAGTGTTCCAGTCATGAGCCACAATTTACTTTGTATCTCGTGACCCTTGCCCTTCTTTCCCCAGAAGTTTCTTTGGCAGTTTGAGACATTATTTCTATTATGAAATATTATTTATTTGTAATTAGCTAAAGAGAAGAGAAAGTAAGGGAAAACATACATCCTTTTATTATTTTTTTTTTGAGACAGAGCCTCAAACTGTCACCCTGGGTAGAGTGCTGTGGCATCATAGCTCACAGCAACCTCAAACTCCTTGGCTTAAGCGATTCTCCTGCCTCTGCCTCCCAGGAGACTGGGATTACAGGCGCCCACAACGCCCAGCTATTTTTTGTTGCGGCCATCATTGTTGTTTAGCAGGCTCGGGCTGGATTCGAACCCGCCAGCTCAGGTGTATGTGGCTAGTGCCTTAGCTGCTTGAACCACAGGTGCCGAGCCCATACATCCTTTTATTACCAGTTAATGATACATTAGCTTTGAGGAGCTAAATCTCATTTGATCCCAAGTGGGGAAAAAAAACAAGTTAGAGTGAAATGAAGCCCTGCCAGCTTTGCAGGACTGGGCTGGCACCTGACCAGGAATGGTAAAAAAAAATGTCAAAGGAACCTCCCACTGCCTGGCCAGGAAGTGGTTTGTGGAGAAGCAGACTTGGGGAACTTATCTGGCAACTTCTATCATTCAATTGGGGCCAAATTGAAAACCTGTGAGCTGTGCCCCTGACATCCAAGGTGTGGAAGCCCTACAGGCTGAACCCCCAACCCCTGCCCCCAACCCCAGTGATCATGTTTTCCTTTGGAGTGGGGTGGGGCAGCCACACAGAGAGACAAATAGACCCGAGACACGTTTCTCTTCTGAGAGACCAATGCCGTAAGAAAACATGTTACAAGACCGTATTTTTTCTATTTTTATAAGATTTTATATAACTCATAAAACAGTGCTTGTATAAAAATTCACACAAAGTTGCTAGAGAGCATACAATTTCCAAAAATGTCCTGGGTTTTTGTTACATTCAGTTTTCTAAGGATGCACTCAAATCAACGGTAAGATGCAGACATTACGTGATATTTCATTATCTTTGGTAAAACTATTCTCATTATTTTGTCTCCTCACAGTATTGACTCTGATATCCACTTTGTGCAGGCTCTGCTAGTACTAGGATGTCAGAAAAACATTAAGGCTGGATCTGGAGAGGCGAGCAGTTCCAAGTAGTGGTAACAGCCCGGTCCCCACCCCCACTTCAGTGTATCTACAGTCTGTCTACACAGCCAGGCAGGGTGAGCACGACGGCCCCCTCCACTGGGCAAGAAGCAAATGCTGGGGGAGGATCGGTGGAAACTGGGGCCACCTCTAGAGGAACCCAGGTGGCCTCGGGGGGTGCGTGGTCAGGCCACCCAGTTCACCACTCAGTAGATCCCATGGGCTGGTTGATGAATGCAGCGGATGCGCCACTCCTCCCCCAAACTGAAAAGGAAAGAAAGGCTTGGGGCCGACACCGAAGGAAGAGGGGTACAGGAGCGCTACGGACACTAGACCTGACTTTATTCCCTGTCAAACGTTCCTGGTCATGTAGACACAGCCAAGGTGAACTGAAGCAGGATTCCAGCACTCAGTACATTCATGACTATCTTCATACATTCTTTAAAAACTTACTAACAGAAAATGATGAAGACTACCACCTACTGTGACTTACTATTTCACTTAACATCAAAATGTGTGCTAATTTTTTAGTCCTTGAGAAACAAGGCCAAAAAAAAAAAAAATTCCAAAACACAAGTAAAAACTAAAGAATTTAGATGGAGGGGGGAGGGAAGGCAAAGGGTTGCCCATGGATTTCACAGAACACATTAAATTTTGAAAAAAAAAGTCTTTTGTACTTCTATTGCTTCATGTAAAAAAAACACCCACTGGAGCCACCTGTGAGGAACAGGTGATGACCCCACACAGACAGAACACGGGACCTGCCGGTGTTTCCTGATGACGGTCCAGAGTGACAGGAAACAGCTCCCAGAGTATCCATATCCACCTCTCTCCACTGAAAAAGGGACTGTGAGATTCTGCGGGAAGAAGCCCTAAACACAGAAGGGATTAATAAAACCACCAAAATATGGTTCCAAAAAAGGAACGTACTTAATCCCTAGAATCTATCGATTTCTCTAAAGCAGAAACATCGGAGTTTAAAAAAAATTACTACTAAGTGATTGTGCTTCTAAAAGTTGAAGGGTCACATTCTACCCTCTAGGAAGCAGGGCAATTCTTACATGGCTTGGAATCCTCTTGGATGCATCCTGGAGACCAGAACAAATTCCATAGGACCTTCTCAACCAGCGGGGCTGGCAAGAGGGTGCCACAGCCATCTTTGGGTAGGGTGCGTGCGTGCGTGCGTGTGGGTGTGTGTGCTGGAGAGACTAAGGCACAGAGAAAGCCCGAGGGACAGGGGAAAGTGAGTCTCCTGGCTGATCCAGCCCCTTCTTCTATCCAGGCACAAAGAAGTTGAACTTGCTATTCATGTAGGTCCCCTTTATCTCACTTCATTTTTTAGTAGGAAGTGTATGTGCGTGTGTGGGTGTGTGACAGCAAGAGTCATTAAGTCCCTGTGCATTTCTAAATTTCAATAATTTAGGTTTGCAGTTTCAACATAATAATCTGTAAATGACATCTAAAAGCAAATTTACTAAAGTTGTATCAGCAACTTTACATTGCTCATAAACCCTATGTCTTATTAAAAAAATGCCCACTGGGTACAGGCAAAATTATGCCCTATACCCACTAGAACTGAAGTCCTTCTCAACTGTATGAAGAAAATTCACAGATTGTTCCTATTATCTCTGCATTTTAAGGTAGCAAATATTAAGCCATTAGGTTATTAAATCTGTAACATTCCACAGGGTTTTAAGACTACCCTGTGTGATTCAGTTAATTTTCTGGGTCTCTCGTACAATGGACATAGTTTGTGTCAGACAATTTCCTTTCCCTCTTTCCCTCTCAGGCATTTGGCCACCACAGTTAGCTAGGTAAAACTGTGTTTAAGGACTTTACCTGTTGGGAAATGTCCTGGTTGGAGAGCCTGCTGTTGGCCTCGAGTAATTTGACATTCCCAATCAGTGGGGAAGAGAAAAGATGTGCACCCCAAAGCCAAGGGATGGGCCAGGTGTAGGACAGCAGGACCTTCTATGGCAGTGGTTCTCAACCTGTGGGTCGCGACCCCTAACAATGAAAATACATCCTGCATATCAGATATTTACGTTACGATTCATAACAGTAGCAAAATTACAGTTATGAAGTAGCAATGAAAATAATTTTATGGTTGGGGGTCACCACAACATGAGGAACTGTATTAAAGGGTTGCGGCATTAGGAGACATTAGGAAGGTTGAGAACCACTGTTCTACGGGGTCCAAGGGGAAGGTTCTGAATGGACCCCAAGAAGGAACGTGGGAGCCCCATTTGAGATGGCCTGTGTCCTTCCAATGCCAAGTATCCCAAGAGGGCCCCAGAATTGGGACCGGCCTGAGGAACAGGACGTGCTGCTGCATGGAGGAGTTAACATTGAGGTCTGGGGACGTCACCACACAGCTCCCAGAACTCAGGTCTTGTACAAACACACTCAGAAAGTGAAGTTCCTGGTGAGCCCACAGAGGACCAGCCTCAAATCAAACAAGAAGCCAAATGCCTCACACTATTTTCCAAGGCAACATGTCTGCTCCCACCAACCAGCAACCACGCGTGGAGAGGGAACGGGGACAGTGGCAGGACACAGCTCAAATGAGGACATTGCGAACGTGTTTCCACATTTATGGACATTCATATCAGTTATCATCCAGTGTTCTGTCTACAGAGAGTACAGCACTCCATCAAGGCGGCAATGGCCACAGGCCACACCACAGCTTGGAAGCCTTCCTGGGCACCACAGCAGAGGGAAACTTGGAGATGGCTGCAAAAGACTTGACACCATTCCAGTCCCTTCACTGCCATCCTAGGGGCATCTTGATTCTTCCAAAATCAGCCATAAAAGACATGATCAGTAAAGTAAGTCTCTATGCCACTTAAATCTATGATTAGCCATCGTGCACAAACATGGCACTTTTAAAGACTTTTTTTCTAAGTAAAATGGCCCCCATTTATTTTTAATTAAAAAAATCAATTTTAAATTATTTTTAATTAAAAAAGGATAAAAATGGAAGGTGTGAAATGTGGGCAGAGGAGCAAGAGAGTTGCTGAGTTTGCATTTTAAGTTGTGAGGGGTTGGGGAGCACCGCCAGGGAGTGAACCATGCTCCCTCAGCTGGCTCTCCCAGCTCAGGCTGCACCACCAGGAACACAGGACAAAAATCCTAAGTATGAGAAGCCAATTGGAGGCTTCTTTCCTGTGGCTGGTGGGTGCCCACGTGTGCAAATGTACTAAGCCACTCCCCACTGACATAAGGTGCCCGTCTGTGGATACCATCCGCGTGCTCCCAAGTAACGCTCAGTCCTAAGGGTGCCCATCGCTCAGCCTGTGACCCCGAATCTCTGGGTGGCCCAGGGGTCGTCACTTCTCCACTTTCTTGGCTTTCTTGAGGATGTCGCATTTTTTCCTGTTGGGGCGGCGACATCGTTCGTCTATGCTGGGGATACATTCGTAGTGCCACACCTCCTCCATCTTCTCCACGGGGTACACGGCTTCCACGTAGTGGCGGATGAGCCGCAGGCGCGTGGGGTCCAACTGCTTCTTGTTGCAGGCCCCGGAATGGTTGTACTGAAGCCGCAGGTTCTCGGCGGTGAAGAGTTCAGGGAAGAGGCGGACGAGCAGCCGAGCAGCGAAGTTGCCCACGGAGAGGCTCTGCTGCACGATCTCGCGCACCTCCTTGTCGGAGAGCAGGTAGGGAGAAGGCACCGGGAAGTCGGGCGCGGGGACCACCAGCTCATCCAAGGGGATCTTGCAGAAGTCCTTGCTGCTCCTCTCGGGGGGCAACGGGGGGCCCTCAAACTCCTCTCGGAACCTCTCGGGGTTGACGGCATAGCTGGCCAGGTCTCTACACTCGGGGCCTGGTGCGTGGACCTTGCGCTGCTGCTGGTAGGAGCGCCTCTGCTCCGTGTCCCGGCGCCGGCAGCGCTCATCCAGCTTGCCCACGAACTCCAGAGTCCACACGCGGTCGTTCTTGGCGCGCGGGTACAGCAGCTGCACGTAGTGGCGGATGAGCCTGATGCGGGCCGGGTCCAGCTGCTTCTTGCCCAGGGACCCGCTGCAGTTGTACTGTTTGCGCAGGTTCTCATGCGTGAAGAGCTCGGGGAAGAGGTGCACCAGCAGGCGCGAGGCGAAGTTGCCGATGGACAGGCTGCTCTCGTAGATGCTGCGCAGCTGCTCCCTGCTCAGCAGGCAGTCTGCGCCCGGCACCTCGAAGTCAGGCTGCGGGATCTCCAGCTTGTCAAAGTCGATGGGCACCAGCCAGATCTTCTTGGAGCGCCGGCCGGGCCTCTCGCCCTCGAAGCTGTCCTCCACTTTGACCACGGAGATGTCGTCGGGCAGGCTGGATGAGTCGTAGCAGTCGTCGCGTGCCGGCTCGCCCTCGCTAGCCGCGTCCAACCCCAGGCCCTCGAGCTCGTCGTTGATACGCTGGGCACACTGCTGCAGCCAGGCCTCCTCCTCCTGCATGTCGGGGAAGTAGATCTCCGTGTAGTTGCGGATGATCTGCAGCCGCTGGGGGTCCAGCTCCTGCTTGCCGCCGTCCCCGTAGCAGCTGTACTGCTCGCCCAGCTTCCGGTGGTCAAAGAGCTCAGGGAAGAGCCGGTGGAGGAGGAAGACCGCGAACTCCCCGGGGGAGGAGGCTTCATCCAGAAACTCGGTCAGGTCCTGCGTATCCACCACGTGGTCCGACGCGATGGTGCTGCTCCGGTCCAGGGACAGGGCCTCTTCCTGGTCTTTGGTGTCCAGGAAATGGCTAGTGTCCACCTGCTCAGGCTCGAAGAAGCTGGTGACCTGGCCACTGGGCTGGCTGTCCTCCATTTCCCGCTGGGCCCAGAAGCGGCTGAAGAAGTCGTTCAGCTGGGGCAAGCACTCGGCCTGCCACACGGCGGTGTCCTTCACCGAGGGGTAGTAGACCTCCACGTAGTTGCGGATGAGCTGCAGGTGCAGAGACTCCAGCTTCCGCTTGGCAGCAAAGCCGCAGGCGCTGCAGCCACGGGAGAAGTCCACGTCGTTGAAGAGCTCCGGGAAGAGCTGCACCAGCAGGCGGCAGGCCAGGTCCCCGCCCGACAGGCTCTGGTCCACGATCTGCTTCAGCTCTGCTGCGGTGAGCTGGTACTCAGGGGGCGGCTGGAATTTGGCCACCATCTCAGAGGGGCTCACCTGCTTCTTGATGCGACTCACCTCGAGAGAGAGCAGGTCCACTTTGCTGTGCAGCTGCGACATGTTGGACGTGAGAGTATTGAGCATGTAGAACATCTTCTGGATCAGGAAGTAGATGTTGGGGTCCCCGTCTGAGGCTGTCCCAGTGCTGCCACCATCCCGTTTCTGCGGCTCATTCAGGAGCCGCAATGGAGAGGGGCTGTTACTGGGGTTTGCCTTCTCAAAGAGCTCATAAGTGTTGAGCAGGTCCCCCGAGGGAGGGTTCTTCTTCTCCATGATCTTGTGTGAGATGCCATACAGAGGCTTCTTGTAGGAAGGGGTGGTGGTGTCGCCGCAGGGCTCGTCCTCACCCAGCCACACAGAGCCTGAGTTCCTGGCCCTGCCAGCCTGCTCTCCATTGCCCTGGCAAGGTGAGCTGTTCTCACGATTCCGCATGCCTGCTAGCAATGCCTGGAAAACAAAAAGCATTTCCCAGAGAGTTAGGTGGGTGCTCTGACTTACTACACTAGACACGGGTTCGTGTCACACACAGAGGCTCTGAGGTCAACCTTGGGAGCAGTGAGAAACTGCTTCCCTTACTCTGAATCACTCTGCCATCCAGAAATGCGCCACTGCCATGTAGGACACAGCCCTGGACTTCTGCCCGCAAGGCTCATCAGGAGGCCAAGCACGGACACTTGAGTGGGACAAGAGTGACAGCACAGGAAGGCTGCCCGAGGCTTCAGTTCTGCTCTCAGACAGAGGACAGTGGTTCCTGCCCATGGTAGCTCTAGAAGGCTGCTGCGTGTCCTTCCAGCCTGTAGCCCCTGCGAGAACAGGCGTCTCCAGTGGGGAGGCTCCTAGGAGAGGCACAGAAGAAACAGACGGCAGAGAGCCTTCCACCGCCTGCAATTACAGCTTGTCCTGGATCTGAAAAGGGCCAGCCCGAGTATCTTGGAGCCTGGACAACTGAGACAGAATGGAAACTCCAGTTTTTTTTTTAGCAACAAGCATCATACAGGGTGGCCATAAAGTCTGTGTGCGATTGTGTATATAGATAAGCTCTTATATCACATAATGGAATACTACTCAGCAGTAAGAAGAAATGAATTACAGATATCCACAGTACACAAGGTACTCATGACAAATCTGAAAATAATCTTGCTGCGTGAAAGAAGCCACACAGACAAAAGAGTTCATGCTGCATACATTTATTATGTATATAAAACTCTACAAAGTACGAACTTTGCCTAGAGTGACAAAAAGCTGATCAGAGATGGCCGAGGGATGGCAGGGAGAATACAAAAGGACTTAGAGAAATTTAGTGGGTGATGGATGTATTTATTATCTTGATAGTGGCAATGGATTAATTGGTATATACGTGTAGTGGCAATGGATTACTTGGTATATACGTATATACGTATCTCTAAATTTATCAAATTGTATACTTTTAATATGTACCATTCATTGCATTTCAGTCATAAACTAAGAAACTTGGTTTTTGATCAGTGTTAAATTTGACCCAGAAACTTACCAAAATATATATTCCTCGTGTACATATAAAAAGATGATCACAGATGATGACATATTTTTGAAGGTTTTTTTTTTTTTTTTTTTGAGACAGAGTCTCATTTCATTGCCCGCAGTAGAGTGCTGTGGCGTCATAGCTCATAGCAACTTCAAACTCTTGGGCTCAAGTGATCCTTTTGCCTCAGCCTCCTGAGTAGCTGGGACTGCAGGCACCCGCTACAACACTTGGCTAGTTTTTCTATTTTTAGTACAGATGATGTCTCTCTCTGCTCAGGCTGGTCTTGACCTCCAGGAGAGCTTTAGTAATCGACCTGCCTTGGCCTCCCAGAGTGCTGAGATTACAGGAGTGAGCCACCTCACCCAGCCTGGCCAAAACTGTCCTAGGGAGTTTGTGTGTATAAGCCAATGAAGGGTCAGTGGCACCTGGCCCTTTGACCCTCCTACATGCCAATCCCCACCACCACTCCCCAAGAGCAGAGAAGCAGGGACAGGGTAGAGGGGATCCGCCATGGGTGGCCTCCCACCTGCCTTGCTCCCTTGGGGGAGAGGAAAGTACTCCTTCTCTCCTCACCAAGTGGTCCCCATCCTCATCACACTGAGTGATGGGATCATGTCATTCCTGAGTCTACAGGTACACAGAAGAGGTCACTGAATGCCTGTTCAATCCCACGCACGGCTGGTCAAAGCGAGGCAGGGTGCTCCACCACTTTCAATAGGCCTAAGGAAAAGGACCTCCGACAGAGAGGTATGAAGGCATAGATCGGACCGAGCTCAAGCAAAGATGTCCTCTGTGCGACCTCTTAAATCTCATCTTCCTGCGAGTAACTCAGGGGCAAGTAATGGCACCTGCCTCACAGGGTAGTAGTGAGGACTCAATGAATAATGCATGTAAAACACTGAGCCGCAGTCAGAATCACACTGAAACTTCATAAACATTTACTATTATAGCCAGGTATGGTGGCTCATGTCTATAATCCTGCTTGAACTCAGGAATTGGAGACCCTGTCTCTACTAAAAATAGAAAAATTAGCCAAGCATCCTGGCAGACACCTGTAATACCAGCTACTCGGGAGGCTCAGGTGGGAGGATCACTTGAGCCCAAGAGTTTGAAGTTGCTGTGAGCTATGGCACCATGGCACTCTACCTAGGATAGCAAAGTAAGAAAGACTCTGTCTCCAGGCTTGGCACCCATGCTCTGTGGTTAGGGCACTGCCACATACACCAGAGCTAGTGGGTTCAAACCTGGCCCCGGCCTGCAAAACAATAATGACAACTACAACAAATAATAGCCAGGTGTTGTGGTGGGTGCCTGCAGTCCCAGCTAGTGGGAGGCTAAAACAAGAGAATCACTTAAGCCCAAGAGCTGGAGGTTACTGTGAGCTTTGATGCTATGGCACTCTACCAAAGGTGACATAGTAAGACTGTCTCTAAAAAAATAAAAAAAAAGTCTCACCCAGGTGGCTCATGCCTGTAATTTTAACATTTTCAGAGGCTCAGGCAGGATTGCTTAAGCTCAGGAGTTTGAAACCAGCCTGAGCAAGAACAAGACTCCTTCTCTACCAAAAACAGAAAATTTAGGTGTGGTGGCCTGTGCCTGTAGTCCCAGCTATTTGGGAGGCTGGGGCGAGAGGATCACTTTAGCCCAGGAGAGTTTGAGGATGTAGTGAGAGCTGTCACTGAACTCTAGCTAGGGTGACAGAGTGAGACTCTATCTTAAAAAACAGTAATAATAAAATGAAAGACATGAAGAAAGACAGGAAATATCAGAGTACATGGCACAAAATAAATTTGGAAAAGTTTTATCTCTCTGTGTGTCTATGTATTGATGCACAAATGCATATACTGAGCTGTACGGCTGGCTCTGTCAGGTGCATTTATGACCCTGGGTTGCTCTTGAAAAGTGCCAGCTTGGCTCAGCTCCTGTAGCTCTGTGGTTACGGTGCCAGCCACATACACTCAGGTTGGCGGGTTCGAACCCAGCCTATGCCAACTAAACAATGACAACTGTAACAAAAAACAGCCAGGTGTTGTGGCGGGTACGTATAGTCCCAGCTACTTGGGAGGCTAAGGCAAGAGAATCGCTTAAACCCCAGAGTTTGAGCTTGCTGTAAGCTGTGATGCCACAGTACTCTACCCAAGGCAACAGCTTGAGACAAAAAAAAAAAAGGAAGAAAGAAAGGAAAAGAAAAGCAAAGAAAAGAAAAGAGCCACCCTAATAAGCTCAAAGTGCCTTACTTGCTAATTCCTATAGAATGTAAATTACATTTTTAGCAATTTATTCACCGTTAAATTCTATTACATCAAAATAATTTCAGAGGTGTCATGGACCATGTGATTACTATGAGGTTTTACTAATATAGAGAAATTTGAATCTGTAATACCAATAATTTCAAATCATAACTATTAGGAGTGATTTCAGAAAAGGAGTCTTTGCTTTACAAGTGGTCTAATTAGTACATTTAAAATGGGATTCTGTGCAGACAGAGCTCACTATTTACATATCGTGCAACCAGAGCCCATGTTCTAGAAGGACACCTGCCCTAATTAATGTCCAAGATAGAAAATAAGTACCAAGCCGAGTTTCTGGGTGAATTACTTGAATTCTAACAAAGAATACAAGTTTTTGACTACCCACATTCCTACTGCAGGAACTGGAAACCCCTTCTATACTCTCAATATTCAGCTTCATTAATACAAATATTTCGGTTTCACCAAGCATGTTAGAAACATTGCTGTCAACAAGAACATTTTTGGCTACACTGCTTGAATTCAAAATGCTAAGAGTCCCAGTAGAGGGCAATATTCCTCACTCCCAGAAACCCCGGATACACAATTCACCACGGAACACCACACAGAGAAGGTTCTTAGATAGCCCCACACTGTGTCCTGTCAACTCAGTGCTCCAATTAATTCCACAAATGCTGCCAAGGCGATGACGGGCTGGCTGCCTTTGCTGCCGATGATAAAATCTCGGCTCAGCTGTCTAGGAGCATCAAGAAATCTTTAAATCTGTGCTACTTGGCACTGGGTGACTGGCTGACACGTTCCCAATTCTCTGAGGCTTATCTTCCAACCATATGGGAACTCTGCGGCACAGCTCAGGCTCTGCCATGCCAGCATCTCGCCAGGATCTTGAGCAGGGCACTTCATTCGCCTGCCAGTGCCCGGAGACCTGGGAGGGAATGCCCAAATCTCTCAGCAGGAGAATTTCAATGAACATAAAAAATGATGTTGGGTTATAAGTGAGGGGTAAGTAGACTATAGGAGGACTCCAGGTGCTCCTGCCCAGTGACATCCCAGGGACCAGGTCACCATGGAGATGCTCCAAGTACCAGATACCATCTTTAGGACACCAGATGCAAGAATGGTCACTAAACTTGTTCAATGAATGATGAGTGGCTAAATAGCGCTCAGTGAGTCTGCAACCTGGAACACCCAGAAAGCAGGCTGCCTCAAGGATGCAGGAAGTCAAGGTTTAAAGTGACATCAGGACAGTCCATGTGAAACGGCAGCTAGGGAGCTGGCCCGCTCCTGGAGTAACAGTGGTGAGAAATGGCACCTGCATTTTTCATTTTCAACAGGATTATCTTCATCATCATCATCATCAAGTGACCAGACCTCGTTAGCAACAGGTCTGGGAGAGCACTATACCACCTAGGACCAGTAAACAAATGCTACCGAGTGTCCAACATCTAGTAGGCACTGGGCAAGGCCCAGGGCACACGGGGAACAAGCCAGACAGCGGTCCTAACTCTTACCCTGCAGCAGCCAATAGTACATGGGCAGGATGAAGAATGGGCTATGATGCCTCTAGATATATAACTCTGGGGAGAAAAAGCAACTATAATGAAGAAAGAAGTATAAGTCTGAAGACAGAGTGTCACTCTAGAGTGTTGTGGAGTCACAGCTTACAGCGACCTCAAGCTCTTGTGTTCAAGTGATCCTATTGCCTCAGCCTCCCAAGTAGCTGGGACTACAGGCGCCTGCCACAACGCCTGGCTATTTTTGTTGTTGTTGTTGTTGCAGTTGTCTTTGTTGTTTTAGCTTGCCTGGGCTGGGTTCGAACCCGTCACCCTCGGTGTATGTGGCTACAGGTGCTGAACCTGAGACAGTAAAATCTTTTTTTTTTTTTTTTTTGAGACAGAGCCTCAAGCTATCCCCCTGGGCAGAGTGCCGTGGCTTCACAGCTCACAGCAACCTCCAACTCCTGGGCTCAAGCGAGTCTCCTGCCTCAGCCTCCCAAGTAGCTGGGACCACAGGCTCCCACCACAATGCCCGGCTATTTTTTGGTTGCAGCCGTCATTGTTGTTTGGTGGGTCCAGGCTGGATTCGAACCTGCCACCTTAGGTGTATGTGGCTGGCGCCTTAGCCACTTGAGCCACAGGTGCCAAGCCAAGACAGTAAAATCTTAATGCAGCTAAGGCTTCTCCTGTACTTTACACACATCCCATTAGCCTTTGGGGCCACTGACACAATCGGGCAGGCTGAGCAGTGTGACCCGTCTGAGCCTGACTGAGATGGGAATGGCCATGGTACCTCTGCTGTGGCTGGACGAGACTCTGTAGGAGCCCCCACTCGCACCGCGGTAACTGACACGTAGGAGGTGGTGGGAGGTGTACACTGCATGAGATGGCATTTCTATTCTCCACTTGAAAAACAAACCACAATGATATTTTAGGATGTCAAAACAAAACAAAACAAAAACAAAACCCACCAGGAGAATAAAGCTAACCTCTGCCTGGCATATAGCCTTTGAACATCACCCTCACTTCTGTGAACAAAAAGATGATTACCAATAAAAACGCTGGCTACTCACCATCCACATCTGCTGTATTTGGCTAGGAAGTACCTCCCCAGCAGAGGTGCCAAGTAAGTCTTCACACAGCCCTTCATTACAGAAAGGTTTTAATTTTCTCTGGGCATTGTACTAACTGTCACTCATAAAACAAGTCATCAGCATTGATGGGGGCTTGAACGTGAAGCACTTTTGCATTTGGGTTCTGCCTCTGCCCTCCTGATGGCCTGTGTTCTCACTGAATGGTGCGCAGGCCTGAGGCATCTTATTGGGCATCCAGTGGCCTCTCCTGATGGTCCCACACTGACTGCATTCTATTAATGTGGAGGGTCACAGGAGTTGAAAGTGGAGACAAGGGTATCAGAGGCAACAGATGAACATTTCTGCAGGCTGACCTGGGGCAGGCCTGTGCTGGGCTCCTCACCTGAGCTATCTCATCTTACTGACTCACAAGAAACCAGTGAGCATGGGGGAAGAACCCAAGTCATAGCAAGCTTCCCCTCTATAGACCCCTTGCCGCCTGGTATCTTACTTTGCAGGGAGGATGAATCAAGGTGACAGGAGACCGGGCACGGTGGCTCACACCTATAATCCTAACACTCTGGGAGGCCAAAACGGGTGGTTTGCCTGACTTGAGAAGACAAGCCTAAGAAAGAGTGAGACCCCGTCCCTACTGAAACATTAGAACCTAGGCGTGTGGATAGCCTGAGCTCACAAGTTCAAGACCAGCCTGAGCCAGAGCAAGACCCCCGTCTCTAAAAATAGCCAGGTGTTGTGGTGGGTGCCTAAAGTCCCAGCTACTCGGGAGGCTGAGGCAAGAGGATCACTTGAGCCCAAGAGTTTGAGGTTGCTGTGAGCTGTGTGCTTTCTCAACCACTCCTGATACTTACAATAGGAAGCAAGTGCCCCACTGGCATCCTGGTGCTTTTTAACTTATGTGCCTGAGTTTGCTCATCTGGTGGTGATGTTAATTCAGTATATGAATCAAATGGAATAGGACATGGGATGGTGCTACTTGTTCAATATCTTCTGATAACTATGAACTTCTTTTCTATAGTTTTTGATTATCACTGGCTGCAGCCTCCAGGTTCCTCCTGTCTCAGGTGGTAAAAGTGCTTCAATAAACAGCACATACTCCCTGTCCCACCCCCTCAAAGTGTAAGGAGGCTCAGAAAAGCCAGGGGGGAAAGGACAAGGAATGGGTGGCGCCTGTGGCTCAATGAGTAGGGCACCAGCCTCATACACCAAAAGTGGTGGGTTCAAACCCGGCCCCGGCCAAACTGCAACAACAAAAAAATAGCCAGGTGTTGTGGTGGGTGTCTGTAATCCCAGCTACTCGGGAAGCTGAGGCAAGAGAATAGCCTGAGCCCAAGAGCTGGAGGTTGCTGTGAGCTGTGACACCATAGCACTCTAGTGAGGGGGACAAAGTGAGACTCTGTCTCTAAATAAAAAAAAAAATAAAGAAAGAAAAAAGAAAAAAAAAGAAAAGGATAAGGAATTATTTACTTTAAGATTAGTACTATTTTGAAAAGGCAAACTACATTATAATTTCATAAAACAGAAGGATTATCCTAAAGTCCCCAGGGTTTAAGACTATTGATTTATTGACATACAAACTTACACAAGTTTTTTAAAAAGGAAATATTGCCTTGACTTCATGATACCTTTCTATAAGGAGTTCAAGGAGGGAGAGCACAGATTCCCAACCTCACTTTACATGTACTAAGGAAAATTAACAGAGCAAATAAAACACCCACACAAAGCCCAGGATTTAACATGACTTTTCTTTTCTTTCTTTTTTTTGAGACAGAGTCTCAAGCTGTGGCCCTGGATAGAGTGCTGTGGCGTCACAGCTCATAGCAACCTCAAACTCTTGGGCTTAAGCGATTTTCTTGCCTTAGCCTCCCAAGTAGCTGGGACTATAGGTGCCCGCCATAATGCCTGGCTATTTTGTTGTTGTTGTTTTAGCTGGCCCAGGCCAGGTTCGAACCCACCAGCCTTGGTGTATGTGGCCAGCGCCCTACCCACTGAGCTGTGGGTGCCGCCTACCATGACTTTTCCAGAATCTAATTGTTAGAACTACTTTCTGTATCCAGTCCACTGAAAAGCATAATAAACACATGTAAGCATTTTAGTGTATGTAGACCGGACAAGCCATGTTTGAAATATTCAGAAGCATTTTGGTTCCCTTTCCCTCAAATGTGTCAGCATTCCTGATACCTGAGCTCCAGCCGGCCAAAGCTTGGTGCCCCACTGGACCAAGAAGATATGCGACCTTCACACCACAGTTAAGTTCCTACCCAGTAAAGCTGATGGGAGTGCTGGCCCCATGCCAGATCTACTGACTTGCTTTACGTACTGAAGGCTTTAAGTACAATATAAATCATAGGAACGTTCCCTTCCTTTTCCATCCCCAGGAGTATGAAGATGATCCCTTCTCTATGATCCCATGACAAGAGGAACTTATTAAAAAGATAAAGCATAGGCTAGGAACAGTGGCTCATGCCTGTAATCCCAGCACTCTGGGAGGCCCAGGCAGGTGGACTGCTTGAGCTCAGGACTTCAAGACCAGCCTGAGGGAGACCCTATCTCTGCTAAAAATAGAAAAACTAGCCAGGATTCAATGCCCATTGCACAGTGGTTACAGTGCAGACAACTGCAACAAAAAAAATAGCCAGACATTGTGGCGGGCACCTGTAGTCCCAGCTACTTGGGAGGCTGAGGCAAGAGAATCGCCTGAGCCCAAGAGCTTGAGGTTGCTGTGAGCTGTAACATCATGCCACTCTACTGAGGGTAACAAAGTCAGACTCTGTCTCAAAAAAAAAAAAACAGAAAGAAAAGAAAAACTACCCTGGCATAGTGGTGGGCACCTGTAGTCCCAGCTACTCAAGTGGCTCAAGAAAGAGGATCACTTCAGCACAAGAGTTTGAGGTTGCTATTAGCTATGATGGCATAGCACTCTACCCAGGATGACAGAGTGAGACTCTATTTAAAGAAAAAAAAGATAGGGTGGTGCCTGTGGCTCACAGGAGTGGGGTGCCGGCCCCATATACCGGAGGTGGCGGGTTCAAACCCGGCCCTGGCCAAAAACTGCAAAAAAAAAAAAAAAAAAAAAAAAAGGATAAAGTATGACACCATTTATGCAAAGAGGCAACTGGGTCACCTCAGGCTGTCTACGAAGGCTACAACCTGGTCTCTGCATGCACAGAACTCCTTGCCGGGAGAGCTTATGGTTCTTTATTTATGACAATGGTCACAAGAGTCCCTCTCATCCTGTGTGAACGCCTGTTGCAATGTGACTTTGTAGCTCTTACTGTCAGGATATGGAGTCTGTTTTTCTACTTGTGGGCATGGACGTAGATTTGGCTATGTGACTTGCTCTGACCAATAGGACACTAGCACGTGTGAAGCCCACAGAGCTTTAACAAGTGTTTGCCCTCTGGAGCGTATCCCCTCTTACTCTCGGTTCTTCATCACCCTGCGAACAAGCGTGGAGCAGCCCCCTCGAGGGGAGAATGTGCACAAAGGGAAGCCCCAGTCACTCCAGCCATCCCAGACCAGCATCCCTAAACCTGTCAGGCCAAATCAGAAGACTCACTAGCTGATCCAGGGAAACACGAACTAACAAAATGGTGAGCACTGGGGCAGTCTGTCACACAGCACACACGGGCTGAAACGCGCAGCTGCAGTTTCTCCTTCCTGAACTCTGGCTTTCCTTGCAAACTTAAAGTGAGTTTGTAGAAATGATCATGAATAGAAATGTATGTGACACACAGAGAAAAACGTTCTCAGGTGTTCCTTTAGGATACTTAATATATGGCTCCTCAAAATTCTTGAAACTTTCAGAATAACCTTTGACAGTCACTCTTAAAATGCCACAGAGAAACCTATAAACACCACTGCACAGTCAGTAGGTTTGCTGGAGTATGCTGATTCTCCCTGTGGCATTATTTGCAATAATGTAAAATTGATATTTTAAAAACATCTAAATGCCAATGATTAGGCATAAGTATAAGAAATTATAGTTTAAAATAATATATAAGAAAAAGGAAATGGTTGTTTTCCAAATATGCTGTCTGACTAGCCATCTGGTAACTTCCATTTGACCCAGCAAGTACCAGTAGTTGTCAGGACCTATGGGTTTTAATGTAGTTGCTACTCAGTGTACTGCCCAATCCATGCTTGAAACCTTTCCCTAGATCACAAGTATGCAAGTGGCTAGTTTAGGCAAGAGTAGGCTATTCTAATTATTGCTTTAAAAAAATGCTCTTAGAGCTCAGTGTCTGTAGCTCAGTGGTTAGGGTGCCAGCCACATTCACTGGGGTTGGCAGGTTCGAACTCGGGCCAGGTCTGCTAAACAACAATGACTACAGCTACTTGGGAGGCCGAGGCAAGAGAATTGCTTAAGCCCAAGAGTTTGAGGTTGCTGTGAGCTGTGATGCCACAACTCATAGTAAGATTCTGTCTCAAAAAAAAAAAAAAATGCTCTTAGGTATAAAAAAATTGAATATTTTTTCTGAGCATCATTAGAAAATCTCTTGTTCAATCATTATTCATGATAGTCAAAAAGTGGAAATAACCCACAAGTCCATCAACTGCTGATTGGATAAAATGCAGTACATCCAGACAGTGGAATATTATTTGGCCATAAAAAGACACAAAGTGGCTGCAGGTTTCTAGTCTGGCAATGCTGTAAGGAGCCTAGAAGTCACCACTCTATCCTAACAAGTAAAAAGCTGAACAAATTTAAAAATCAACAACTTTCCTTAGCTCTGTAAGATAGGAAAGGTCATGGGGCAAGCTGCTGCCCCCAAAGTGGAGAGAGACACAGGTCAATACAGAGAGTCACGACTTACCAGCGCAGACACCTCCAGGGGAACCAGGGCCGAGTGGGGAAACCTCAAGTGTAATTGATGACAGGCTGGAGACTCAGTGTGGACAAGTCTGAGAGTTAAAAACTCCAGTGGGACCCACTCATCAGGGGGTCCTCACCCTTCCACGAGGTTTATCTCTAGAATTCTACCAGGTTCTCACAGTGAGGATCACAGAAAAATCCCTTATGCTTACAGCAGGGGGAAGGGAAGAGAACCATTTTGAAATACTCCAGAGCATTCCCTTTGTCTTAAGAAAGCCTTTCCTTAGAAGAAACTATTTACCCAGCGCCAAACCCATCCAGGTTTTATCAGAGCCTAAGTGACCTGAGGGCAGGGAGGTACCCAAATCCAACTGGCTGGGGCCTTTCCCCTAGAGACAGGGAAACACCTAACTCCAGCCACCTCAGCCACCTACAGGAAGAAGGGAAGAGCTGGGAAGAGCTGCGAAGACCACAGTTCTGCAAAAAGGCACAGGCTGCTCAAAGACTGAGACCTCAGCACAGGACTGGACAATGCTGCTTTTCCCCCTAGACCTGGCCACCACATCACTAAAGGAAGGACTGCTGTGTGCGGCAACTGTGGCAGGTTCAAACCTGGCCCCAGCCAAACTACAACAAAAAATAGCTGAGCATTATAGTGGCACCTGTAGTCCCAGCTACTAGGGAGGCTGAGGCAAGAGAATCGCCTAAGCCTGAGAGCTGGAGATTGCTGTGAGCTGTGACACCACAGCAACTTTACTGAGGGCGACAAAGTGAAACTCCGTATTTTAAAAAAAAAAGGGGAAGGACTGCTGTGGCATCATAGCTCACAGCAACCTCAAACTCTTGGGTTCAAGTGATCCTCTTGCTTTAGCCTCCAGAGTAGCTGGGACTACAGGCACCTGCCACCATGTTTGCCTATCTTTTTTTTTAGAGATGGGGGTCTCAACTCCTGAGCTCAGACAGTCCATTTGTCTCAGCCTCCTAGAGTGCTAGGAGTACAGGTGCGAGCCAACGCATTCGAAGAGAGGGAAGGACCATTTACAGCAGTTCCTTTTACCAAGGACATCATCTCTGGCTATCAAGAAAAAATGGCTGAGGCCAGAGGATCACTTGAGGTTGAGGTTGCTGTAAGCTATGATGCAAAGGTGACAGAGTGAGATTCTGGCTCAAAAAAAAAGCATCGGCTCAGTGCCTGTGGCTCAAGAGGCTAAGGCACTAGCCACATTCACCTAAGGTGGCAGGTTCGAATCCCCAGCCCGGGCCTGCCAAACAACAATGGCTGTAACCAAAAAAATGGCCAGGCGTTGTGGCGGGCGCCTGCGGTCCCAGCTACTTGGGAGGCTGAGGCAAGAGACTCGCTTGAGCCCAGGAGTTGGAGGTTGCTGTGAGCTGTGATGCCATGGCCCTCGACCCAGGGGGATAGCTTGAGGCTCGGTCTAAAAAAAAAAAAAAAAAAAAGCATCAGTGTTTTGGGCATGGTGGCTCATGCCCTCATGCCTGTAATCCTAGAGCTCTGGAAGGCAGAAGTAGTTGGATTGCTTGAGCTCAGGAATTCGAGAGTAGCCTGAGCAAGAGTAAGACCTCTGTCTCTAAAAATAACTGAGCACTGTGGTAGGCACCTATAGTACCAGCTACTTGCGGGGCTGAGGCAGGATTGAAGCTGCTGTGAACTATGATGCTACAGAACTCTACAGAGTGTGACAAAGTGAGACTCTCTCTCAAAAAAAAGGAAAAGAAAAAACTGTACTACCCAACACATACCAGTAACAACAAATAAATGAAAGTCAAGCTGAGCACCTCTTATAACTTCAGAAGTCAAATGTGAATTGAATATTACAAAAGTTTTCCTTTTTTTTTTTTTTTAAACAGATCCTCAAGCTATCCCCCTGGGTAGAGTGCTGTGGCATCACAGCTCACAGCAACCTCCAACTCCCGGGCTCAAGCGAGTCTCCTGCCTCAGCCTCCCAAGTAGCTGGGACCACAGGCGCCCACCACAATGTCCGGCTATTTTTTGGTTGCAGCCATTCTTGGTTTTTGGTGGGCCTGGGCTGGATTCGAACCTGCCACGTTAGGTGTATGTGGCTGGCGTCTTAGCCACTTGAGCCACAGGCGCCGAGCCAAAAGTTTTCCTTTCTTAAAAACAGGTATACATTTTTATGCCTTCTTCTGTACATACATTTGTAGATATATGTAAAGACACGTATAGATTAAAAATAAATGGATGAGACCAGGCCCAATGACTCGTGCTTGTAATTCCAGCGCTTATTTCAAGGCCAGCCAGAGGAAGAATGGGACCCCAGTCTCCAGGAAAATACAAAATTAGCCAGGCACTGTGGCAGGCACCTATAGTACCAGCTACTCAGGAGGCTGAGGTAGGAGGATTATTTGAGCCCAGGAGTTAAGAGGTTGCTATGAGCTAGGCTCATGCCATGGCACTCTAGCCTGCGGAACAGAGATTCTGCACCCCCCACCAAATGGATGGAGAAAGATATACCATGCTAACAGTAATCAGAAGAATGAAGGAACACATAGAGGGTGCCCTAAAAGTTATCCAGAAAGTCACTGTACAGAGGGAAAGGGGGAAATTATAGCTAAATGTACCTTTATTTGCAAGGTATCATTACAAAATTTTACAAAAGGGCTCGGCATCCATAGCTCAGTGAGTAGAGTGCCAGCCACATACATCAAAGCTGGCAGGTTCAAGCCCTGCCCGGGCCTGCTAAGTAATAATGACAACTGCAACCAAAAAATAGCCAGGCATTGTGGCAGGCGCCTATAGTCCCAGTTACTTGGGAGGTTGAGGCAAAAAACTGCTTGAGCCCAGGAGTTTGAAGTTGCTGTGAGCTGTGATGCCATAGCACTCTACCAAGGGTGACATACAGAGACCGTCTCAAAAAAAAAAAAAAAAGAAAAGAAATATTTTTTACAAAGGGGGCCAACACATACGGAATATTTTGTAAATGTTTTATAGAATTCTGAATATTTGGTAAATAAAGGTACATTTAACTATAATTTCTAATTTTCCTTACATATGGTAACTTATGGGTGATTCTTAGGACACTCTGAGGATTAGAAATGAATGGATGAAGAAAGATATACCATGCTGACCCGAATGAGGAAAGAGCAGTTAGGCCGGGTGTGGGGGCTCATGCCCTTAATCCTAACACTCTGGGAGGCTAAGGTGTGTGGACAGCTTGAGTTTACAAGTTCGAGACCAGCCTGAGTCAGAGTGAAACCCCCATCTCTACTAAAAATAGAAAAACTGAGGCAAGAGGATCGCTTGAGCCCAAGAGTTGGAGGTTGCTGTGAGCTATGACGCCACAGCATTCTACTCAGGGTGATAGCTTGAGACTGTCTCAAAAAAAAAAAAAGAAGAAGAAAACAGGAGTAGTGGAGTAGCTTTATCAGGAATAAAGAGGACATGATATAATAATAAAGGGCTCAATTCTTTAAGAAGGTATAATAATTCTTTTTTTTTGAGACGGAGTCTTACTATGTCGCTATAGGGTCACAGCTCACAGCAACCTCAAACTCTTGGGTTGAAGTTAAGGTGACCAGACTTCCCGCTTTTGGCGGGACAGTCCCAATTTTTAACGATTTGTCCCACATCCTATAGCGTTTTTAAAATGTTCCGATTTTTGGAAAGAATGCACTACATCTAGGGAAGGGTGGGAAAACGGGAAGGGAATATACGGTTGGCTGCTGAAAAGGTTAATGTAACTCCATTTGGGAATGAAGAGGTTAATGTAACTTCAATTGGAAATGAAAAGGCTAATGTAAACTCCCTACTCCCCTCCTGGGCAAGGTCGCCCAGGTAACCTGGGCCCTACTCCTTTGAGTCACAGGCGTCACTATACATAATTTTTTTAATGTATTATATTTGTAAATTGTACTTATGTTGAAATTAAAAAAAAATTACAATACTATTTTTGCGTTCTATGAAAATTTTTGTTGCTCCATATAGACCAAATTTTTAATCAAGAACATACCTCTCCCCGACCTCACACCCAATCAATGGTGTCCCGCTTTACCAATGTTAAAATCTGGTCACCTGGCTCGGTGCCTGTGGCTCAAGTGGCTAAGGTGCCAGCCACATACACATAAGGTGGCGGGTTCCAATCTAGCCTGGGCCTGCTAAAACAACAATGACAGCTGTAACCAAAAAATAGCCAGGCATTGTGGCGGGCGCCTGTGGTCCCAGCTACTTGAGAGGCTGAGGCAGGAAACTCGCTTGAGCTCAGGAGTTGGAGGTTTCTGTGAGCTGTGATGTCACAGTACTCTACCCAGGGGGATAGCTTGAGGCTCTGTCTCAAAAAAAAAAAAAAAAAAAATCTGGTCACCTTAGTTTAAGTGGTTCTCTTGCCTCAGCCTCCCTAGTAGCTGGGACTACAGGCGCCTGCCATAACACCCAGCTATTTTTTTTTTTTGTGGCAGTTGTCATTGTTGTTTAGCTAACTCGGCCGGGTTCGAACCTAACAGCCTTGGTGTATGTGGCCGGCACCCTACCTACTGAGATACAGGCGCTGCCCAGAAGGTATAATAATTCTTAAGATGAATTACACCTAACAAGAGTCTCAAACTCTATGAGGGAAATCTTATAGAACTCCATGAATAATCAGATAAATCCATTATTACTTTTCAACACCCATCTATTAGAAATTGACAGATAAAGCAAAAAATCAGTAAAGAAATAGTTTTCTTGTTTATTTTTGTTTTTTAGGATGGAGTCTCACTCTTGCTCAGTCTCCAACTCCTGAGCTCAAGCAATCCACCCACTTTGGCCTCCCAGAGTGCTAGGATCATAGGTGTGAGGCACCTGGCCCGGCCAGTAAAGACACAGTTGAATTTAACAGCACTATCAGTCAACTGGGCATAAGTCACATCTATAGATTACTTTACCAATGACAGTAAAGTAAATACACAATCTTCCCCAGCTCAGACGGAACATTCACAAAGACCTTATTTTGGGCCACAAAACACACTTTAGCAAGCTTTTTTTTTTTGTAGTTTTTGGCGAGGGCTGGGCTTAGATCCCGCCACCTCTGGCATATGGGGCCAGTGCCTTACTCCTTTGAGCCACAGGCGCCGCCCCACACTTTAGCAAGTTTGAAAGAATAGAGATCACACTAAAATCTGCGGAATGCAGTGAAAGCAGTGCTTAGAGGGAGAGTTATAGCACCGAAAGCATATAAAGGTATTTGGAAAAAAACATCTAAAACTCATCTATGCTTCCACTTTAGGAAACTAGGGGTAAAAAACGAAATTAAATCTAAAGTAAGCAGTAGGAAAGAAATAAAAATGAGAGCAGAAACCAATAAATTGAAAACAGAAAATCGCATTTATAATTCTAGCACTCTGGGAGGCCGAGGCAGGAGAAACCCTTGGGCTCAGGAATTCAGAGGCCAGCCTGAGCAAGAGCCAGGCCCAGTCTCTACTAAAAAATAAAAATAAAAAAAAAAAAACCCAGAAAATTAGCTGTAGTCCAGCTACTTGGGAGGGTGAGGCAGGATTGCTTAAACTCGGGAGGCTGAGGTTGCTTCAGGACATTCTAGCCTAGGGCAACAGAGTGATACTCTGAATGAACAAGAAAAAACAAAAACCAACTTAAAAAGAATAAGAACCATTACACACCCAATAGAATGGTCAAAACCCAGAACACTGACAGCAGGAAACGCTGGTAATCACGTGTAGCAACAGGGACTCTTACTCATTGCTAGCAGGAATGCAAAATGATACAGCCACTTCGGAAGGCAGTTTTATAGTTACCTTATGATTCAGCAATCACCAATTCTTTGGTGTGTTTACCCAAGCCGAAAACTTATGTCCAAAAAAAAATCTTATGTCCATGTGGATGTTTATAGTACCTTTACTCATAACTGCCAAAGCTTGGAAGCATCCAAAATGTCCTGCAGGTGGCCTGGTGCCCATACCTCAATGGTTAGGGCGCCAGCCACATACACTGGGGCTGGTAGGTTTGAACCTGCCAGGGCCTGCTAAACAACGACAACCACAACAAAAAAAATAGCCGAGTGCTTGCTTCAGCAGCACATATACTAAAAACTGGAACACCACAAAGATTAGTATGGCCCCTGCACAAGGATGATACGCAAATTCATGAAGCGTTCCATATTTTTATGGAGGACAATTAATGACCTAGTACATGGTGGGGGAAGGGGAGAGCAGAAAGACAGAGGAGGGAGCGGGGTGGGGGAAAGGAAAAGTGGAAAGAGGGAAGGGGGGAGGGGGGAGGGGACTTGGTGTGTGACACTCCTTTTGGGGGCAAGACGTAATTATAACAGGGACTTTACCTAACAAATGGAATCAGTGTAACCTGGTTTCTTGTACCCTCAATGAATCCCCAACAGTAAAAAAAATATATATATAACTGGGCATTGTGGCAGGTGCCTGTAGTCCCAGCTTGGAAGGCTGAGTGAGGCAAGAGAATCGCTTAAGCCCAAGAGATGGAAGTTGCTGTGAGCTGTGACTCTGTCTCAAAAAAAGAATGTCCTTCAGTAGATGAATGGATAAACTGTGGTGCATTCAGACAATGGTAATTATTTAGTGCTAAAAGTAAATAAGCTATTGAGTCAAGCCATAAAAAGACATGGAAGAAACTTACGTGCACATTACTAAGTAAAAAGGCCAATCTGGAAAAGGTTACGTACTCAATGATTCCAATTATAAGACATCCTAGAAAAGGCAGAACAATTGAGATGGTTTGGAGGTAAGTGCTTGCTGGTACTTATGTGGGAGGGAGAGAGAAACAGGTGGAGCAGAATAGATTTTTAGGGTAGTGAAATTACTCTGTACACTGTAACAGTGGATACATACCATTATACATTTTTCCAAACCCACAGACTATGACAAGACCAAGAACAAACTCTAAAGCAGTGGTTCCCAACCTTCCTAATGCTGCGACCCTTTAACACAGTTCCTCATGTTATGCTGACCCCCAACCATAAAGCTATTTTTGTTGCTACTTCGTAACTGTAATTTTGCTACTGTTATGAATGGTTATGTAAATAACTGATATGCAGGATGTATTTAAGCGACCCCTATGAAAGGATAGTTCAACCCCCAAAGGGGTTGTGACCCCATAGGTTGAGAACCACTGCTCTAATGTATTTCTTTATTTTGGGGGGACAGAGTTTCATCTTGTAGCCCGTGGTAGAGTGGTATAGCATCACAGCTCACAGCAACCTCCAGTTCTTAGGCTTAGGCGATTATCTTGCCTCAGCCTCCCAAGTAGCTGGGACTATAGGCGCCCACCACAACACCCAGCTATTTTTTGTTTGCAGTTTGGTCAGGCCGGGTTTGAACCCGCCACTCTCAGTATATGGGGCTGGTGCCCTACTCACTAGGCCTCAGGTGCCGCCCCTGTATTTCTTTTTATTTCTTTCTTTCTTTCTTTTTTTTTTTTTTGAGACAGAGTTTCACTATGTCGCCTTTGGTAGAGTGCTGTGACATCACAGTTCACAGCAACCCCCAACTCCTGGGTTCAAGCGATTCTCTTGCCTCAGCCTCCCAAGTAGCTGGGACTATAGGCACCCGCCACAATGCCCAGCTATTTTTGGTTGTAGTTGTCATTGTTGTTGGCAGGCCAGGGCTGGGTTCAAACCTGCCACCCTGGTGCCGTAACCACTGTGCTCCAGGTGCCAAGCCAACTCTAATGTATTTCAACTATAGACTCTGGATGATATTGTGTCAATGCAGGATCAGCAACTGCAACCAATGTACAACTCTGATGCAGGATGTGGACAATGAAGGAGGCTGTGCATGTTGTGGGCAGGGGGAGGAGGTATGTAAGAAATCTGTACCTTTTGCTCAATATTGCCATTAACTCAAAACTGGTCTAAAAAAATAAGGTCTTGGCTGGGCAGGTGGCTCAGTCTATAATTCTACCACTCTGCAATGCTGAGGTAAATGGATTGCTTGAGCTCAGAAGTTAAAGACCTGCCTGAGCAAGATTGAGACCCTGTCTCTACTAAAAATAGAAAAAACTAGCTGTGCCTAGTGGCAGAAGCCTATAGTCTCAGCTACTGGGGAAACTGAGGCAAGAGGATGTCTGGAGCCCAAGAATTTGAGGTCGCTGTGAGCTATTATGATGCCATGGCACTCTAACAAGGGTGACAGGGTGAGACTGTGTGACTGTGTCTCAAAAAACAAAAAGGCGGCACCTGTGGTTCAGTGGGTAGGGCACCAGCCCAATACAAGGAAGGTAGTGGGTTCAAGCCCACCCCTGGTCAAACTACAACAAACAAACAAATAAACAAACAAAATAGCCGGGCGTTGTGGCAGACGTCTATAGCCCCAGCTATGCGGGAGGCTGAGGCAAGAGAATCGCCTAAGCCCAGGAGTTGGAGGTAGCTGTGAGCTGTGATGCCACAGAACTCTACTGAGGGCGATAAAGTGAGACTCTGTCTCTAAAAAAAAGAATGAAGTACTCATAATGTGACAGCGTGGATGAACTTTGAAAACATTATGACAGGGCAGCACCTGTGGCTCAGTGGGCAGGATGCCGGCCCCATAACCAAGGGTGGCAGGTTCAAACCCAGCCCCGGCCAAACTGCAACAAGAAAATAGCTGCGCATTATGGCAGGCACCTGTAGTCCCAGCTACTAGGGAGGCTGAGGCAAGAGAATAGCCTAAGCCCAAGAGCTGGAGGTTGCTGTGAGCTGTGATGCCACAGAACTATACTAAGGGCAGTAAATTGATAGTCTGTCTCTCTTTTTTTGAGACAGAGCCTCAAGCTGTCGCCCTGGGTAGAGTGCTATGGCTTCACTGCTCACAGCAACCTCCAACTCCTGGGCTCAAGCAAGTCTCCTGCCTCCGCCTCCCAAGTAGCTGGGACCACAGGTGCCCACCACAACGCTCGGCTATTTTTTGGTTGCAGCCATTATTGTTGTTTGGCAGGTCCGGGCTGGATTCAAACCTGCCACCTTAGGTGTACGTGGCTGGCGCTTTAGCCGCTTGAGCCACAGGCGCCGAGCCGAGACTCTGTCTCTTAATAAATAAATGAATAAATAAATAAGATAAAATGGCTCGGAGCCTGTGGTTCAAGCAGCTAAGGCTCCAGCCACATACACCTGAGCTGGCAGGTTAAAATCCAGCTGGGCCCCACCAAACAATGATGGCTGCAATGAAAAAATATAGCCAGAGTTGTGGCGGGCGCCTGCAGTTCCAACTACTTGGGAGGCTGAGGCAGGAGAATCGCTTGAGCCCAGGAGTTGGAGGTTGCTGTGAACTGTGATGCCACAGCACTCTACCCAGGGTCACAGCTTGAGGCACCATCTCAAAAAAAAAAAAAAAAAAAAAACTAAACAAGTAAATAAAATAATAAATAAATGTATCACCTGCCGTGCCGTGATGTGGAATGCAGGTCTTCATTAGTATGGAGTGTAAACACGTATGTTTAACTGCTGGTTAAAATCTCATTTCCATCACTACACTGATTAAAGATAGTTTTCACTTCCTGAAGCCTATTCTCTGGATCTGCCCAAACATCTAATGGGAGAGAATCACAACAAACCATGAAAGCCAAGAGCCTCAGGCTGATACCCCATGGTCCTCTGGTTAATGCCGATGAGTCTTGCAAATCTGTGCACTTTGGGGCTCCTGGAAAGTCATAGTGGGTCATGGAACTTGGGAAAATGTTCTTCTAAGAGTTAAAGGTGAATTTGCTAGATTCACATGGGAGAGTCCAGTGACAGGGCATTTGGGCCGGACCCACCTCCCAAAGCTGCCCCTGATCTCAGTCTTGATTGTGCTATGGTGCCATGTACACATCTTTTCTCCCACTGAGACTACAGGCTGCTATGTCCATTTCCTTTGTATTTTCTATCTCTCTAAGCATTTGGCCACGCTCAATATAGCCAGCAGATGATTAAGAAATAAAGCAAATTCATAAAATAGATTAATCTAGGGGGTAAAAGAATTGCTCATTTTACAAAGAAATTCACTGAACAGTTCTTTCTTTCTTTGCTACCCTCAGTAGAGTGCCGTGACATCACAGCTTACGGGAGCAACCTCAAATTCTTAGGCTCAAGCTATTCTCTTGCCTTAGTCTCTCAAGGAGCTGGGGCCACAGGCTCCCACCACAATACCCTGCTATTTTTAGAGATAAGGGTCTTGCTCTTGCTCAGGCAGGTCTTGAACTCCTGAGCTCAGGCAATCCACCAGCCTCAGCCTCCCAGAGTGCTAGGATTATAGGCAGGAGCCACTGTGCCCAGCCTCCACAGAAGAGTTTCTTTAGGAGAGCTTCTAATACAGTGGTTCTCAACCTGTGTGTCATGACCCACAGGAACTGTATTAAAGGGCCACAGCATTAAGAAGGTTGAGAACAACTGTTCTAGTAGATATAAGAAATGGATTTAATTTAGGGAAAGATCTAACTCCGAAGTAATCCCTGACTTTTCCAGGAATTCATCTATTTTGCCAAGCTTTGGTAGGCTTATGTTAACCGTCCTCACCATGAGTAAGTTCTAGCTTTCCCCAATGGAAAACAGCAAAACAGAGAACTCAAAACCAGTTGTACTGTGCAAACTCCCCTTACCCATAAGGAATCTAGACACAGACGAGAATTCTAGTTAAAGGCTCAGTGCTTATAGCACAGTGGTTACGGTGCCAGCCACATACACTGGAGCCTGGTAGGTTTGAACCCAGCCCGGGTCAGCTAAAACAACAATGACAACTGCAATAAAAAATAGCCGGGCATTGCGGCAGATGCCTGTGGTCCCAGCTACTTGGGAGGCTGAGGCAAGAGAATGGCTAAAGCCCAGGAGTTTGAGGTTGTTGTGAGCTATGATGCCACAGCACTCTACCAAGGGTCGACACAATGAGACTCTGTCTCAGAAAAAAAAAAAAGAATTCTAGTTAAAGATACTTTCTAGATTGGATATCATGAAAAGTATGCAAAAAAAGAGACATTTTCTGGAAACCGTAGCCAGAAATAGGATAGATTAAATGAAACCCTCTTGTTGTGCCCAAGGGTTTAGCAGTTGCCCAGATGCCCAAGAGTAGAGAGATTCAGCATCAAAGTAGACAGGGTTAGAGCCCAAGCAAAGCGTGCATGGGCTGGGCCCTCACCTCAGGGATCAGACGCCGCCTCTTCACGCTGGAGACAGAGTCTGGCTGAACATCACTGCCTGGCTGCTTCCGTTTGCTGGAGTCCTGAAGGACAGTGAAAATGGTCTCCAGAGGGTGCTTCTCAGAAGTCCTGGAGTTCACTGAGCAGTCCAGGGCAGCATCTTCAGCCTCTATCTCCACTTTCACAGTGTTGTTTTTTAGAACTGTGGCAGAGAAGAAACAAGGCTCAGTGGCAAAGGCCAGAGTCACACGGAGAACTGCAGGGCTCTCTGAGCCGCGGGAGATTTGCGGGCCACCCGGTGACACTGTCACTTGGATATCGATGTCTAGTCAAAACAAATTTATGCTTGTCAACAATGCATTTTTTAATTGCATTAGTGCTATACAATAAAACCATGTTCCACGAATATTTAGTTCAAACTTGGTTTAAAAGTCCTTTTGGGGGGGAGGAGATGGAGAGAAATAAATATTATCTTTTTGTGCTTTTTTTTTTTTTTTGAGACAGAGCCTCCAGCTGTCCCCCTGGGTAGAGTGCCATGGCATTACAGCTCACAGCAACCTCCAACTCCTGGGCTCAAGCGAGTCTCCTGCCTCCGCCTCCCAAGTAGCTGGGACCACAGGCACCCGCCACAACACCTGGCTATTTTTTGGTTGCAGCCATCATTGTTGTTTTGGCGGGTCCGGGCTGGGGATTCGAACCCGCCACCTTAGGTGTACGTGGCTGGCACCTTAGCCGGTTGAGCTATAGGCGCCGAGCCTTTTTGTGCTTTTAAAAGTAACTCTGAGGCGGTGCCTGTGGCTCACTGAGTAGGGCACCAGCCCCATATACTGAAGGTGGCGGGTTCAAACCCAGCCCTGGCCAAACTGCAACAAAAAAATAGCTGGGTGTTGTGGTGGGCACCTGTAGTCCCAGCTACTTGGGAGGCTGAGGCAAGAGAATCGCCTAAGCCCAACAGCTGGAGGTTGCTGTGAGCTGTGATGCCACAGTACTCTACTGAGGGCAACAAAGTAAGACTCTGTTTCTTTAAAAAAAAAAAGTAACTCTGTAGGATGGTACCTGTGCCTCAGTGAGTAGGGTGCCAGCCCCATATATGGAGGGTAATAGGTTCAAGCCCAGCCCTGGCAATAGCCAGGCGTTGTGGCGGGCAAATGTAGTCCCAGCTACTTGGGAGGCTGAGGCAAGAAAATCGCTTAAGCCTAGGAGTTGGAGGTTGCTGTGAGCTTTGATGCTACAGCACTCTACTGAGGGCGATAAAGTGAGACTCTGTTTCTGCAAAATAATTTTTAAAAGAAAGTAACTCTGTAAAGACATATACGATGCTTGTAACAGGTATGTGGGTGTGTGAGGGCAATCCCCAGGGCTGGGAAGAGACTTTAATTATACAGCTTTTCATATTTTTGTAACCATGTGAAGGTATGACCTAATAAAAATATTAAATTAAAAACATTCTTTAAAACATTTTTTTTACCTTCTTCTACGTCTTCACTGAATTCAGTTGAGTTCATCTTCTACTCCACTAAATGAAAAGACAAAGACAAAAGTCCTGATTTATTGCGTGATTTAGTTTCTGACTTCCCCCGACCCACACAGAACTCACTTACCTTCCCAGCCCCAGCTCTCGGTGACAGAAGGCTAAAGGCTGTGTAGCACAGTGGACACACATGTCCCCTCAACCTTGTCTGCATGGAGCTCTAATGCCCTACATACTTTAAAATGCACAATGTCCTTTGTGCCACATGTGGAAGCAGATAGAATCTGTGTAGGCCTGTAGGGAACCCTTCTCCAGGACTTCATATGGACATGATATGTCCTAAAGCTAAGACCCACGTACTGAACCAGGAGAATGTTATTTGAACAAATCAAGTCTTAAAAGGCCCCAATTTTGATGCTCTCTCCTTAGTCTATGCTTATAAATTCCAGTCACAAAATGAAAAAGCTGAAGAAGGATGGAGGTGTGGATCCCAACAGACTGGCGATGAGGTCTCAGGACTCCCGGTAAAGAAATCTGTGCTGCCCATGACAGTGGCCACTAGTGACCTGTGGCTACTGAGGACTCCAAATCTGGCTAGCCCAAATGAAAATGCACTGTAAGTGTAAAATACACAACAGATTTCAGACTTAGCCTCGGGAAACGAATGTAAAATATCTCACCAATAACTGTTTTACATTGATTACATGTTGAAATAATATTTTAGACTTACTGGACTAAAGTAAAATACTCTATCAAAATTAACTTTACCTGTTTTTTATAATATGGCTACTAAAAAATTTTAAATTGTATATGGGAGATGGTGGGGGCCTATAATCTCAGGAGGCTGAGGTGGGAGTATCACTTGAGCCCAGGAGTTCGAGACCAGCCTGGACAACATAGCAAAACTCTGTCTCAAGACAGGGTCTTGCTCTATTGCCTAGGCTAGAGCGCTATGGTGTCATAGATCACGCCAACCTCACACTTCTAGGCTTAAAAGTGATCCTCCCAACTCAGCCTACCTCAGCTGAGACTACAAGTGCACACCATTATACCTGGCTACTTTTTTTTATCTTTTGTAGAGATGAAGTCTCACTTAGTTTATCAAGCTGGTCTTGAACTCCTGGGCTCAAGCTATCCTCCCACCTTGGCTTCCCAAAGTGCCAGGATTACAGGTAGGGGCCACCATACCTGTCCTATAATTATACTATATTTTTATTTATTTATTTATTTATTTTTTGAGACGGAGTCTCAAGCTGTCCCCCTGGGTAGAGTGCCATGGCATCACAGCTCATAGCAACCTCCAACTCCTGGGCTCAAGCAAGTCTCCTGCCTCAGCCTCCCAAGTAGCTGGGACCACAGGTGCCCGCCACAACGCCCAGCCATTTTTTTAGTTGCAGCCATCATTGTTGTTTGGCGGGCCCGGGCTGGGGATTTGAACCCGCCACCTTAGCTGTATGTGGCTGGCGCCTTAGCCGCTTGAGCCACAGGCGCCGAGCCTATTATTATTTTTTAATTGAGACCGAGTCTCACTTTGTCACCCTTGGTAGGGTATTGTGGTGTCATAGCTCACAACACAACAATGCCCCGCTAATTTTTAGGAATGGGGTCTCACTCTAGCTAAGACTCGTCTCGAACTTAGGAGCTCAGGCAATCGGTGCCTCAGCCTCCCAGTGTGCTGGGATTATAGGCGTGAGTGGCTTTATACTATATTTTTAACTGGACAGTGCTGGTCTATCTCGTCCTTCAAAAATAATGAGAAAAGGACATTGTGCATTTTAAAGTATGTAGGGCATTAGAGTTCCATGCAGTCTGGCCTAAACAAACCAGATAAGGGAATGGGGGGGGGTTCTGTCCCAGGTGACAGGGGTGAAGCAGAACCAGCCCCCTCAATTCCACTGCCCCAGCTGGGATAGAATTGACACCATCAGCTCAGCGCCTGTAGCATAGTGGTTACAGTGCCAGCCATATACACCGAGGCTGGCAGGTTTGAACCCGGCCCAGGGCAGCTGAACGACGACAACTGCAACAAAAAATGGCCGAGGTTGTGGTGGGCACCTATAGTCCCAGCTACTTGGGAGGCTGAGGCAAAACAATCTCTTGAACCCAAGAGTTTGAGGTTGCTGTGAGCTGTGATGCCATGGTATTCTACCAAAGGTGACATAGTGAAATTCTCAAAAAGAAAAAAAAAAAAGAATTAACACCATCATTAAAAGTAAAATTAAGTCTTTGAGATCTCCAAATGTACATGTAAAGTATGAGGTACCAGCGAAGTAGTAACATTTGGAAAATATACATTGCAACCCTGGGGAGTCAACTGATCAAGCTGACTGTAGACACAAAGTTCCCATTTTGGTTGAGGGTCAGAGGAGAGCAGAACTAAAGTGTATCTTTTAGGTATTTCTGTAGGGGGGATGCCATTTACAATGCTCAGTAACCCATTCAAGGGGTAACCACAGGGTCATCAGTGGTCAGCAAAATCTCCTGCCTGAGATGGGTGAATGGGGTGAGGAAGAGCAGATCTAGGAGATCTGAGCACAGTAACTTCAAAATTCACAAATAATAGGCCTGGTGCGGTGGCTCACGCCTGTAATCCTAGCACTCTGGGAGGCAGAGGCAGGAGGATTGCTTAAACTCAGGGGTGGAGACTAGCCTGAGCGAGAGTGAAACCCTGTCTGTTCTAAATTAGCCCACCATTGTGGCAGGCACCTGTAGTCCCAGCTACTCAGAAGGCTGAGCCAGGAGATCACTTGAACCCAGGAGTTTGAGGTTGCTGTGAGCTAGGCTGATATCACAGCACTCTAGCCTGGGTGACAGGGTGAGACTGTCTCCAAAAAATAAAAATAAAAATTCAAAAATAACAGCAATTTATAAAGTGCTCACAATGGGAAGTACTATTCTTAGTGAAATAATAGTTACAATAGTACAAGATAGGCAAAACTGTTTTCAGAGGGGGTGTGTGTGGACTGCCTGAGCTCACAGGTTCGAGATCAGCCTGAGCAAGAGTGAGACCTCATCTCTTAAAAAATAGCCAGGCATTATGGTGGGTATCTGTAGTCTCAGCTACTTGGGCGGCTGAGACAAAAGAATCATTTGAGCCCAAGAGTTTGAGGTTGCTGTGAACTATGACGCCATAGCACTCTACCAATAGTGACCAAAAAAAAAAAAAAAAAAAGGAATTATTTTACCAGAGGTGAATTTTAGCAACTCCTCCCACTGTATTTCAAGGAAATAAACCTCACATTAGATAATTATCATCTGAGCAGGGTATCTCTGAATAGACAGGAGGGTTGGACATTTGGACATTGCCAGGCAGAAGTTCAGACCTTATTCCCAGCCCAGTCACGGGCTCTTTAGCAAAAACATGGTAAGTCACCAAACTGTCAAATGTCCTAGGAAACTTGGCCACACAGTCACATATCCCATGCCCTCCCGTCAACGGCAGGGCTGAACAGCAGTGGAGCAGATGAAAAGGAACCAGGGTTGTTGGAGGTGGGCATATCGTACAAAACAAACACAATTGGCAGAGAAAAGGCAAAAGATAGAGAGGATGGTGGAAGATTTATTTGGGAAGAAACGGGTCACAGTGAAAGAAAAACTGCAAAGACTCGGACTAAGCAAAAAGCATTAGGAAGATGAGTGCATAGAGGAAAACAGGAGTCCATGGAAGAAGCAGGCAGAGGCACAGCTGCAAAGCACGGATCGCGTGTTTCTCTCCCGTGACACTCGTCCACAATGTTTCTCTGTGGCCAACACACGGGTGTAGCCTGGAGCACACAGCCCCACACAGCCCGGGGAACCACAGCATTGAGGAGTCCAGGCTGTTGCCTGGAGCTGCCAAATGTGGCATGGTGAGCAGGAAGGCTATGTTCTCAGCCACAGTGTAACGCTATAAGCAGGCAATTTAGCCCTTGAATTTTGAGACCCCAGAAAATGACAAAGGGTGCCCAACTGAGCCACCTGCAGGGATATGGAGCCAGGAAGGCTCTTCCCTCTGGGCACTTAGGACAGCCAGCACACATGTGCTTTGGAAAACATCTCTCGCTCTTTTACAGACTAGTGACAAATGCTAGATTAGTACTGAGGAACTCAGAATGCAAGATGGGGGCCCCTCTCTCTGGGAAGCAGGGGTGTTTCCTATGTGCGTGGCACCTGGGTGCGCTGACAAGTGGGGGGCTCTCAGCACCTGCATCCACCAGCTCCTTCCAGGTCCAGCTCCCACTGCATGTGGCCTCTGCCTCACCCTGGGCTATGTTAGTCCCAATTTTAGCAATAAAGAAACTCAAGGCAGAGAACTCCTCCAGATTCACACAGCTACTAAGAGGTAGTAACAGGATTCAAACCCTGTCTGTCTGTGCCTCCTGTCAGTCAGCCAAGCAAATAAATAACATTTTGTTAAGGTTCTTTTGATGAAAATACTGGCCTGTTTCCAGACTTGGGTCTCTTTCTGCGACAGCTACGGGGAACCCCAGTCTCCTTTTGCCTGCAGGTAGCTACAGAGAACCAGTCTCCTCCATACTCCAGATGCCACCCCATAGGGACAGAGAAGTTTCACAGGAGGGACGTTTAGGGCCATTCCCTGCAGAACCAGCACACCAACAACATCCTGGCTGGGTAGAAAGGGGGTGGGTAGCACGTTGCTGCTTCCATTTCCTGGTCATCTGTCTAGATGAGGGTCACAAGCTGTGCTCCTCATGGGTGGACACCAAGCACCCAAACGTCCAGCCCGCAGCAGAAATTCCTTTCACTTGTGTAACCACAGGTTACGTAGGGGCTGCAACCAGGGCCGCTCCTTCACCTGCTGGACTTCAGAGAATATCCCATTCAAACCGTCTCCGCCTGTCAGAACTTCCTTATTCCTCTCACCACACAACTCAAATTGTGGGACAGTCTACGCATACACATGTCCCCCAAATTAGCTTTTTCTACAAGGGGTGACTGACTGTTCCATGTTCCTCAGAACCCTCAACAGTTGTAAGGGAAGGTTAAACAAACAAAGGAGATGGTGTGGCTTGCTGCTGCCTCTAGCTAAAGTGTCACAGGTTTCTATAGGTAGTTGATGACCTAGCAGAGGGTAACTCTCAAACAGGACCAATCTCTAGTGGTTAATTTAATAAATGAGATAGAGTCTCACTATGCCACCCACGGTAGAGTGCCGTAGCATCACAGCTCACAGTAACCTCAAACTCTTGGGCGTAAGCGATTCTCTTGCCTCAGCCTCTCAAGTTAGCTAGGATTACAGGTGTCCACCACAACGCCTGGCTATGTTTTGTTACAGTTGTCATTGTTTAGCAGGCCCAGGTGGAGTTTGAACCGGCCACCCTCAGTGTATGTGGCCATGTGACTGGTGCCCTTACTCACTGAGCTACCGGTGCTGAGTTGCTTTTTGTTTTTTTAACGAATAGCCTAGGAAGCCTTAGGCAAAGCGACTGTCGTTGGTACAGAAAGTTTTCATGTTGCAGAGCTCATGGGAGTATATATAAATTCATTAAAATACCTCCTGGTCTCTATCCCTCTGCATGAAATGAGATGGGCAATGTTCAATTTTCCATTCAGGGCACGTGGGTGGAGAAGATTAAAAGCCATCAACAAAGCCTGTTTACAAAAAGCACAATCGGGAGGATAATCTCAAATGTTCAGAAATAACAAGATGCTTTAGCTGTTCAAATATCAAACTGCAAAGGATAAGTTGTTTAAATTGGCTACATAATGCAGTAATTTCCAGGGCTTGGGGCTACCTCTGTGCCTCCCACTGGAATCTGATGTCTGAGAATCCTGCCTATCAGCTTGCACCTGGCTGGGGCCGGCAGGGACCCCACGGAGGAAGTCTGTGAAGAAAGACAAGGCAGAAGGGAGACCCATCTCTGATCCTCAGGAAGAACCACACCACAGAGAACTGGAAAAGTTAGAAAGATACTATGGGACATTTCATATTTTAAATTTAATATCTTAAAAAGGGAGGGTGCATAGTGTTTTGTTTTGTTTTGAGACAGTCTCTCTCTGTCACCTAGGTAGAGGGCCAGGGCATCCCTAGCTCACAGCAACGGCAAACTCCTGAGTTCAAGCAACTCTCCTGCCTCAGCCTCCCTAGTAGCTGAGACTATAAGTGCCTGCCACAATGTCCAACTAGTTTTTAGTGAAGATGGATCTCATTCTAGCTCAGGCTGTTCTTGAACTCCTGAGCTCAGCAATTCATCCACCTCGGCCTCCCAAAGTGCTAGCATTACAGGCAAGAGCCACCGCACCCAGCATTTTTTCTCTTTTTTGTCAGATAATAGTCATGCCTCAACATCCATGCTCAGTATGTTCCAGAAGCCCCAAGGATACCAAAATTCCAAGGATCCAGCTTGGCGCCTGTAGCTCAGTGGCTAGGGCGCCAGCCGCATACACTGGGGCTGGTGGGTTTGAACCCAGCCCAGGCCTGCCAAACAACAATGGCAACTACAACAAAAATATACATATATATAAGATATATATATAAATATATAAAATAGCCAGGCATTGTGGTGGACACCTGTAGGCACAGCTACGTGGGAGGCTGAGGTAAGAAAATCACTTAAGCCCAAGAATTTGAGGTTGTTGTGAGCTGTGATTCCACAGCACTCTACCGAGGGTGACATAGTAAGACTCTGTCTTAAAAAAAAAAAAAAAATCCAAAGATTCCTTATAAAAAATGGTATAGTAGTGGCTCAAGTGGCTAAGGCACCAGCCACATACACCTAAGGTGGCGGGTTCAAATCCAGCCCGGGCCCGCCAAACAACAACGATGACTGCAACAACAACAACAAAAAAAGTAGCCAGGCGTTGTGCTGGGTGCCTGTGGTCCCAGCTACTTGGGAAGCTGAGGCAAGAGACTCGCTTGAGCCCAGGAGTTGGAGGTTGCTGTGAGCTATGATGCCACAGCACTCTACCCAGAGTCAGTACCCTCTACCCTACAGCTTGAGGCTCTGTCTCAAAAAAAAAAAAAAAGTAAAGTGTATAGCATCCTGTACACTTTAAATAATTTCTAGATTACTTCTAATACATAATATGGGCTGGGCGCCTATGGCTCAAGTGGCAAAAAAAAAAAAAAGTAAAGTGTATAGCATCCTGTACACTTTAAATAATTTCTAGATTACTTCTAATACATAATATGGGCTGGGCGCCTATGGCTCAAGAGCCTCTACCCTACAGCTTGAGGCTCTGTCTCAAAAAAAAAAAAAAAGTAAAGTGTATAGCATCCTGTACACTTTAAATAATTTCTAGATTACTTCTAATACATAATATGGGCTGGGCGCCTATGGCTCAAGTGGCAAAGGTGCCAGCCACAGACACCTAAAGTGGCAGGTTCGAATCCAGCCCGGGCCCGCCAAACAACGATGGCTGCAACCAAAAAATAGCCGGGCATTGTGGCAGGCGCCTGTGGTCCCAGCTGCTTGGGAGGCTGAGGCAGGAGACTCACTCGAGCCCAGGAGTTGGAAGTTGCTGTGAGCAGTAAGGCCATGGCACTCTGCCCAGGGGTTCAGCTTGAGGCTCTGTCTCAAAAAAAAAAAAAAAAAGAAAACATAATATGGAATCTTACAATACATAACAAAATACTATGTAATGTGTATATATATATATATATATTTTTTTTTTTTTTTTTTTTTTTTTAATTTTTTATACATAATATAACTTGGTCACCTTAAGTAGAGAGTGCTGTAATGTCATAGCTCACAGCAACCTCAAACTTTTGGGCTAAAGTAATCCTCTTGTCTCAGTCTTCTGAGTCTTTTTGTTTGTTTGTTTGTTTTGAGACAGAGCCTCAAGCTGTCGCCTTGGGTAGAGAACCGTGGCATCACAGCTCACAGCAACCTCCAACTCCTGGACTCAAGCGATTCTCCTGTCTCCACCTCCCAAGTAGCTGGGACTACAGGCGCCTGCCACAACACCCGGCTGTTTTTTGGTTGCAGCCGTCATTGTTGTTTGGCAGGTCCGGGCTGGATTCGAACCCGCCAGCTCAGGTGTATGTGGCTGGCGCTTTAGCCGGTTGAGCCATAGGCGCCGACCCTGAGTCTTTAACTATAGTAGCTGTCACAACACCTGGCCATTTTTCAGAGATGGGGTCTCACTCTTGCTTAGGCTGGCCTCAGACTCATAAGCTCAAGCAATCCATCAGCGTTGGGCTCCCAGAGTGTTAGGATTACAGGTGTGAACCACCGTACCTGGCCTATATTGTATTTTTATTTGTGTTATTTCTAATTTCGTTGGCATGGAATGAAATTCAAAAGGTAAAAAAGTATATTTGGTTAAAAAGTCCACTCTCCTCCAGTTACTGTCTTGGAGGCAACTACGTTTGCCATCTTGTGGGTCCTGCCAGAACTATTCTGTACCAGTGGTTATCAAAGTGTGGTCCTTAAAAGGGTAGTGGGGGAGCCCACTTACATGGCTTGCACAGATGTCATGTATCTCTCCCCAAATTCACCACAATCGTCAAGTTAGCAGCCACGATTGGCCATACTGGGACTATTTGCACCAGGGAAATTGACACTAAAAGCAGGGCTTTTTTGGAGACCAAGTCTGTCCATCTATCACCAAGCCTAGAATGCAGTGGCACCAACATAGCTCACTGCACCTCAAGCTCCTGGGCTCAAGCAATCTTCCTGCTGCAGCCTCCCAGGTACCTGGGTCTATATGTGTGCCCGTGCAATTTTTTTCCTTTGTAGAGAGCTGGTTTACCAGTGCATCCAGGATCCTTTCAGGGGGGTCCACAAGATCAAAATTATTTTCATAGTAACACTAAGATGTGAGCACCCTTTTACTCTCATTCTTGCACGGGTGTACAGGGAGTTTTCCAGAGGGTACAAAATACATTACTTTATAGAAGTTTTTTTTTTTTTTTTTGAGACAGAGCCTCAAGCTATCCCTCTGGGTACAGTGCCGTGGCATCACAGCTCACAGCAACCTCCAACTCCTGAGCTCAAGGGAGTCTCCTGCCTCCACCTCCCAAGTAGCTGGGACCACAGGCGCCCTCCACAGCGCCCGGCTATTTTTTGGTTGCAGCCGTCATTGTTGTTTGGCAGGCCCGGGGCTGGATTTGAACCCACCACCTTAGGTGTATGTGGCTGGCACCTTAGCCACTTGAGCCACAGGTGCTGAGCCTTTACAGAAGATTAAACACAGAGACTGGTAGGAAAAAAATTTATTAGTATAATGAAAAAATGCAAACAATATATAATTATTATAAATGTAAAATTGTTAAAAATGTAAAAATGTAAATGCTATTCTTTTCACTAAGTATTTTGTTGTTGTTGAGACAGAGTCCCACCCTATGCTCCTGAGCAGAGTGCAGTGACGTCGTAGCTCACTGTAACCTCAGACTTGAGCTGTGGGCATCCTACTGCCTCAGCCTCTGGAAGGCACTGGGATCATAGGCACTGGCTATGGCGCCTGGCTGGGTTTTTCCTTTTTTTTTTCTAATGAGTTGGGGTCTCATTCTCACTCAGGCAAGTCACAAACTCCTGGGCTCAAGTAATTCTCCCTCCTCAGCCTCCCACTGTGCTGGGATTACAGGCATGAGCCATCCCACCTGGCTCACTATGCTTTTTCAAACAGAGTGATATAGGTCATAAAAATGTTGTTATATTAAATTGTAGTGGCAAAAAGTTATTTTTTATTATGATGACTGTTTTTATTTATTTTTGAGACAGAGTCTCATTATGTCACCCTTGCTAGAGTGCTATAGCACTATTGTTTTCCCAGCTCACAGCAACGTCAAACTCCTGGGCTTAAGCAATTCTCTTGCCTCAGTCTCCCAAATAGGATGGGACTACAGGCACTGGCCACAACACCCGGCTATTTTTTTATTGTTGTTGCAGTTGTCATTGTTGTTTAGCAGGCCCAGGCCGAGTTTGAACCTGCCACCCTGGGTGTTTGTGGCTGCGCACACTCCCTTAACCACTGATCTACACGTCGGCGTCGAGCCATGATGACTATTTTTAAATAAATAAATATTTTTCCAGCTTTAATTTCTAACACAGAAAATATCGATAGCTATAACCCACATACACAAGCTCTCTGGGGTCCTCAGCAATTTTTAAGACTATGAAGGGTCCTGGGAACTTTGGTCCTGGGTATGAGAACTCTGTTTCTCACTTTTTTCACTTACTAGATCATAGAAATTTCTCTATCTCTACTTGTTTTAGTTTGGGCTCCCCAAATAGCAGTTTTCCTTTTTTGTTTTTTTCTTTTTGTTGAGACAGAGTCTCAAGCTGTTGCATATAATGCCGTGGCACCATAGCTCACAACCTCCTCCAACTCTTGGGCTGAAGCGATCCTCTTGCCTCAGTTTTTCTATTTTTAGTAGAGATAGGGTCTCGCTTTTGCTCAGGCTAGGCTCAAACTAGTGAGCTCAAACAATCCACCTGCCTCAGCCTCCCAGAGTGCTAGGATTATGTGTGAGCCATCACGCCCAGGCTAAACAGCAGATCTTCAGACAAAGATCTGAAGATGAGATGAGTGTTTCTTTACAGAGACAGAGATGGGCTGAAAACCAATAATGAGCTTCCGGTCACAAATAGCACCCACACAACAGGAAGTGCTGAGGTGTCCCCCAGGGGTGGTGAGCGCAGAGAAGACCCAGCCCATCAGGGCAAGCTCCAGGAAGGCAGAAGCCCTCCTGCGCCGGTCCCTTCCAGCTCCTCCCAACACTCTGCCCAGTGTCAGCAGAGATGCAATAATAATAGCAGCCCACACAGCCAGGAAAGGGCTGTGCTGAGGGCTTCACAGTACACCCCTTTATCCTCATAATCCAACAGGTAGAAACTCCTGTTCTCATTCCTCACATGAAAGCTGAGGCAGTGTGTTAGAGCAGAAAGGGGCATTAGAGATTATTTAGTGTTGGCTCGGCGCCTGTGGTTCAAGCGGCTAAGGTGTCAGCCACATACACCTAAGGTGGCAGGTTCAAATCCAGCCAAAACAACAATGACGGCTGCAACCAAAAAATAGCCGGGCATTGTGGTGGGCGCCTGTGGTCCCAGCTACTTGGGAGTCAAAGGCAGGAGACTCGCTTGAGCCCAGGAGTTGGAGGTTGCTGTGAGCTGTGATGCCACAGCACTCTACACAGAGGGATAGCTTGTGGCTCTGTCTCCAAAAAAGAAAAAAGAAAAGAAAAGTGAGAGTGAGAGAGGAGAGGGCTCAGCCTATGCCCCTAGTTGATGGTGGATTGCAGGGCAGGCCTAGGAGGGGGCCCCCTGTCCCACCTGACTTCTCCTGGCCCTACTATCCTGCCTGTACCAGGGAAGGCATGACTAGCTTCTGGCTAAGATGCTGAGGACAGGCTTTAGCTGTCAGCATTTAGTGATAAGGAGTCAGACCCATGTATAGTGAGTACCTTTTTGATCACTGTGTGCACTCTGAGGACAAGTTGAAGCAGAGGCCAGATAAGGCTCTGTCAGGCTCATTGGGGAGGGATTCCAGCCTTGGACCTCAGGAATAGGGTCGGGGTTTTTAGGATTCTCCCCCTGTCTGGCCCTGGGACTCCCAGGAAGCTTGTCAGCACTCTGCAGCGGTCACATATGAATTGTTTTCCACCACTGTCCCACAGGACCCTGTACAACACTTCCCCCACCAGATCCCTGGGTTGTGTTCCCTGCCCATGTCCCCACTGGCTTCTAGGGGATCTAGGCCTCTGCCTGACCCACTGTTCATAAAGCAGGGGTCCCAGAGACCCTGAGAAGTCCATGCTTGAAGCAAAGCCAGGTTCACTCAGAGCTTCCTAGACACCTGAACTTCCCTGGCTTGACACACGTGGTCTGGGGTGGAGCGCCACCTTCCCAAATACACAGGGGCATTGATCTCCCTAAGAGCAGAAAGGGGCCCCTGGGGGATGATCAGCACCTAACTTTCTACCATATGGGGAGACACTGACTTCAGGCCACCTTGCACTGCTGGTCTCTGTCTGATTTGTTGGGGAAGGTGGATAAAAATAAATAAGTCAACCAGGGAGATGTGTGAATAATGAACAAGAATCTCTTGCTCATTCCTGATAGAAAAGCACCAGCAAGGGGAGCCGTGCTAGCACCCACAGAAAACCCTGGCTGGTGTGTGGCAGGTCCCACAGCATTGGGACAAGGCACGCATCCTTTCTCCTAAGAGCTGGCCGCTCATAGCAGGTTCAAGCTGAGCCTCTGAGCTGACTCACAACAAAGCACATTATTTAATGGCAGCTTGGGGGAGGGGATGCTAGGGAGTATTACCAAGAACTGCTTTGGACTCAGGGTGGGGAGGATGCCAACATCCTACACCCACCCTGCATTGCCCGGCCAGTGGACCTGGCATCCTTCTCACTGGCTGTCCTCTGATTTTTGCGTGGGACTTGCTGGCCTGACACTTTCTCAATTAGGTCAGTGCGCAGTGCAGCGTGTCAAGGTGCTTTGCCTGTGCCTCTGCCAGTACGTTGGTCGAGCTGGTGAGTGTTGTGCCTTGGGCTGCAGCCAGCAGGGAACTCACGCAGATTTGGGGCACCGGGGTTCCCCCTCACCCTCCCTGCCACGTCTCCAGGGACATTGCCTGCAGCAGCATTTGACACCCAGGTGCTCAGAGTGACTAAGCGACTCCACTCCCAGGGCCAGGGCCAGAGCAGTGCTTGGGATAAACAGCAGGAGCAGCTCCCGACTTGCCTTTGTGCTACTTTTCAAGGAGAAAGGAGTTCAGACATACCGATGCTGAGGTAGAATTGTCCTTCCTTTGTTAGAGCCAGCTCTCCCTTTCTTTTTCTTAACCAGCAACATTAACACAGCATTAATTCCCAAGGGTATGGAAGGACTCTGAATTGTGGACAACTGGGTTGGGGCCGGGGCTGGGCAGTCTGCCCTGGCACAGGGCACCCCATCTCTGAGATCCCTGGGCTGAAGTAATACAAAGCTCCCAAACCCTATTTCCTTTTGATTTGGAGTTTTTGACTAGTTACCTAAATGATCTCATCATCTAGCTAAGATGACAAAATTGGGGGCAGTGGTGGTTGTAAGGTCAGCACAGCAGGCAGAGGGCTGCTTATGTAGGCTGTGGGGAAGGGAACTGGGCTGCCTCCACCCCATCCTGCTCTCTGCAGCAGACTCCAGACCATGGCAGGGCTGCTGTGTAGATACCCCTTCCAGGGTCATCTGAGAGTACTGAACAGGGCAGGAATTCTTCAGATCACCCAGAGATGGACGTCCCCATCAACCCCTGCTTACCGCTAAGACCTCTTATGTCATATGGGTCCTGAGAGCCCATACTCTGGCCCAGCTGGAATCTGGCAGCCACGAGGAAGAAGGGTCTATGGTCCCCAGGCAGACTGACAGAGCTGAACAGAGAAGTCAGCTTGTGGTCACTCTCATGTCTCCGAAATTCTCCCCAGGGAGGATTTCTCCTAGGGCAGCCCAGGCTGGTGTAAGGTTCTGTGAGCCAGGGAGTCCAGAGCCAGCCAACCATCAGGGAAGGCCTCTTGGAGTGCCTTGTGGTCCTCTAAATACCCAGGTTCTGAGACCCAGCTTAGTCACGAGCCAGGTACTTGCCCTCCTCTTTCTCATCTGGAAATGAGGTGCCCTGTCCCTCTGAGGCCTCCCAGATGTGGCTGCCCAAGAGCTAGGAGCCTGCCCCACATCTGGGTGTGACTACTAAGGCACCATCTACTCGAGGAAGAATCAGGCACGTGGAGCCAGGCGTCTGTACACAGGAAACTCTCAGAGGCACAAGGGTCCAATCTGATTTAGGGTTACAGCTCCTCCTTTGTAGCTATGTGGCTGCAGACCAGCCACCCTTTCCTGAACTTCAACCTTCTTATTTATCCAAAAAAAATAGATGGGGACATTATATTATCTCTTCTAGAATGTTCTCCCTCATCATCCTTCCTGGAAGCCTTGCTCTGTAGCAGATGCTGGGATAGGACATGTGAAAGACACAGCCTCTGCTCAGCTCAGAGAGCCTCCATCGGGGGCAGAAGCCACAGCACACCATCCCTGCAGTCCTGAGCCAGTATGCTCCTAGCAAAGGCAGGGCACATGGCCCAAGTGACAGCCTGTGCCACTGAGTTCCCACCAGCCAGTGCAGTGCTGGCACATTGGAGCCAGAACACCCACAGGCACTCAGCAAATGTTTGTGGGGAGAGGCAGAACTGGGAATGGCTCTGACTGTAGCAGAGTGAACAGAGCCCCAACCTGGGGACACAGACACCTGGATGCTATTCCTTAGCTCACTTCAGTGCCCTTGGCAGAGCATTTGACCACCCAGGGCCTCCGTTTGTGTCCTCTAAATCAGAAGATGGCCCTTAGGGAACACTCACATGCCCTACTCTCTGTCGCCCTGAACATCCTCTAGACACCTGCTGCAGTGAAAGGTGGGGGCTGTGGTCCCTTCCTGCACAGCCTGCCCATGGCTATTTCAGCACTGAGGCCAAAGCACTTAGTTTCAAAGAAATTAGAGCAGAGGAAATATAGGACCAAGTGTGTGAAAAATCCACTATAGGCTGGACAGGCTCCTTGGCTCATGGCCAGATTGCCAGCACCCTCACTGCTGGTGTTTACTGCCTGCCAGCCCTTCACTCTGGCACGGCTAATTGCAGAGTAAGCTCCTCCAGAATATTCCAAATCATCCTGGAAGAAAATGGCTCTAAGAGGCTCGGCGACTGTAGCTCAGTGGCTAGGGCACCAGCCCCATACACCAGAGCTGGTAGGGTTGAACCTAGCCCGGGCCTACCAAACAATGATGACAGTTACAACCAAAAAATAGCCAGGCCTTGTGCCGAGTGCCTGTAGTCCCAGCTACTTGGGAGGCTGAGGCAAGAGAATTGCTTAAGCCCAAGAGTTTGAGGTTGCTGTGAGCTGTGACACCATGGCACTCTACTGAGGGTGACAAAGTGAGACTGTCTGAAATAAAAAAAAAAAAAAAAGAAAGAAAGAAAGAAAGAAAATGGCTCTAAGAAATTCTGCCAATCAGATGCTTTAGAAAAGGAATACAAATAAAGGCCATATTCATACTTTCTTGGGACTTAATGGAGACTTCATCTGGACCCAGGGCTTCTTGAGGAACTGAGTTAAGCAGCAAAATTCAGTGGGTGGGAGAGTTGGTGGGAGGTTTGAGTTCACCATTCCTCTGAGGCCCTAGAGAGAGAGGAGAGAGAAAGGGCAAGAGCATGAGCTATTCTGGACGCTTTCTTCATACCTGAGGGGCCACCAGGTAGAAAGGGAAAGGAACTTTGCCATGTGACTCCAGAGGCCTCAGAGAACCTCAAAGCGTAGGTTTAGATAAAGTCTAACTAGGGCTCCACATTGCTAACAAGCAGTTCTGACTGCCCACTAGTGGTGTGGGCTGCCGGGGAAAGTAGCGAGCTACCTGCCACTGGACACTGCAGGCCAGAGTGGGAGGTGACTTGTCAGGGACCACAGCAGAGGCTTCATCAGAATAGAGGCCCACGCACCCTCCCGACCAAGGACTCTGCTTCCATAAGTGGTTGGTTGCTGGCTTAGAAAAATAAGAGACTTTGGAAAAAGTGGGTTTTGTTGCCTTCTGAGTTGAGTTCATTGCTGGAGAGCCCTGGTCCCCAGAAGGCACATTTCTTCAAATAAAACATTTTGACCTGGAAAGGGGGCCCCCTGAGAGTGCAGCCTCCTGCCCACCAGCTATCCTGAGTGAGCAGAGGTGCCTCTGGGCAGTGCTCCCAGCTCAGGGAGAGGCAGTGCTGAGGTGCGGGGGTGGGGACATGGGGGTGGCTGGGAGGCCTCCTCACTCCCTCCTGGAATACTCTGCACACTTGGATGGAGACTAGCCTGGGGGGTATCTAGTGCCCAGACCACTGTCCCCTCCCTGTCCCAGAACAGAAGCATCACTCCCTTACTTTGGTTCCTTAGGTCCCACACTTGTCCCTGGGGTTTTGCACCCCCATGTCTGACTGGGGACTGGCTGCCAGCAAGTGGGGGCATTCATTTTTGCCTAACTTGAAGGAGAATGAGGAAGAGGCCTACCCCATGTTTTGGATCTGACATTCAGGCAGGGAGACTAGGGGTTCATGGAGGGTGGAGGAGGCCAGGAGAGACCAGGCCTCACCCCAAGCTTCTAGAATCCAGGTAGAGAAGCTGGCACACCCCTCCCCCGCTTTCAATTCCATTTCAAGACATTGTTGGAAAGCAGGGTGGGGCTCCGGGCTGCCCCCTCAGCTGCACCCACAAAATGCTTGTGCTTAGAACTGACAGTGCCTACTTGCCAGAGAAGAAAGGGCTGCTCTGGGAGGAAGGGAGGCAGAGTGCAGCCTGCGGCTTTCTGTTCCTGTGGCAGCTCCAAGGAAATCCTTTCAAACTCAGTTTCCTGTGGTCTTCTCAGAGTGGTACTGGTTTGCAGCCTATTTATATTCTGATTTAAAAGAAAAATATTTTTGAAAACATCACTACTGCCTGCTTCCGTCTGATCAATGGCATCCTCCAGAAGGAAAATGTAAATACCTGAAGAGAAATGGTATATTGGGTGTGCTGGTCTTTCTTACCCGATGGTTACGTTTCAGCTAACGCAGACTCAGGCTACCTGTGCTGTAGCTTCTGGGGAGGGGCTGAGCTCTTGTGGGGTCCCTGTTTCTCTCAGGTTGGGGAGCTCACTCTCGGGGGCCTGGTAGGCTTCCAGAAAGCTCTCAGTCTGCTATACACATAGCCCCTAGCAGGGCAAGCCGAACACAGCAGGGGCTGGGGGGCAGTGTTACAGCACTTTGAGCAGAGACTAACATGTGGGGGCACTTGCCACAGGCAGGCACTAATCTAGGCTGGACCTGCTCCTTCAGGAGTCTGCCTTCTAGCCCTGCTCTGTGTCCAGCGGGGTCCAGCCCTTGAGCAAGGCTCTGTTCTGTCCAACCCTGTTTCCTCTTCTGCAGGAGAGCATTCTACTAGACGCTGTCCGAGTGGGTGCTAGCATTTTCGGGGGGGGGGGGCAGTACCAGTGTATGAGTACATAGCCCCAGGGGAGGCCACAGCGTCACTGGGCCCAGCTGGGAGCAGAGCACTCCTCCCAGGGGGCTGCTCCTGTCACAGACAGCTGTCATGTGCATGTCTCTGGAGGAAGGGGAGGCTGAGTGTATGGACGAGAGTGGCATGAGGCCCCAGCAGGGTGGGTGCAGGCCAGGCCCTGGGAAAGGCTGCAGATCTGGTCCTCATCCCCCACCCGCCTCCTCCCAGGCTCCGCCTGTTCTGCTGACAGGATTTTCCCTCACCTTTGGGCCTCACTCTACCAGCAAGGTAACCAACTGCTGGCTTGTGGATGCTAAGAGGACCCTCTCTGAGAAAGGCCATGGTGGGCCAGGACACGGCCCCTAGGCTAGACAGACTAACCCTCAGTCAATGGTAGCTGTAAACACTATTTTCCTTTCACTGAGTTTTAGGGTCTGCTCAATTATTCATTCTGCCCCGGTTACTGGCCGAGTATCCAGTGCCAGGCCTAGAGGTACAGAGGTGACTGTGGCTCACCTGTCCCTCTCCTCCAGGCACTCACAGTAGAGCCTCAGGGACTGGAGGAGGGGAGCTGAGCTACCTGATGTGATGTAGCACCCATCACACAGGACGGTGATGGAAAGCGTGTTGCAGCTGGTAAGACGTGCACTGCATTGATTAGCATACTCACAATTAATAGAGCCTGATGTGTCCGTGCATTTGCCTGCCCAGGTTTGTTTGTGGTTTTGAAGGCACCTCCTGACAATGTTGCCTTGAGCCTCCTACCTTCAGCCCTTCCCCCTGCACTCAGGTCTAATGGTGGGGTTTCTGATGCAGAAGCAGAACAGAAAGATCTTCTAGTGCTCCATTTCCACCCCTAGCAGCACACTTCCTCTCCCTGGCCCTTATGTGGCCCAGTGGGCTCTGCAGAATCCAGGCTGTCTCTTCTGTGGTGAGGGCAGCTCACTGCCGTCTGTACTGACACTGCCACTGCTCAGAACAGCTGAGAGCAGAGCCCAGCAGGGCAGCCTGCAGCATCACCAGGCCCTGGCATGGAAGGCATGAGGGACTTGTGCACCTCCATCCCTGCTGCCAAATGCTTGATTTCCAAAAAGGCATGCCTGGAAAAAGCAGCAGCCAGATAGGCCATCTGATCCCCCCAGAGCTGAGCCGCAGCTCCCTTTTTAGCAGGGACTTCTCTTTGGGAAGGATGCTGTATTTCAAGGAGGTTGTCTCCCTGCTGCTGTACTGTCAGAGAGATAAGCAGTGGTCAGTGACGTGCCACTGAACCCAGAAAAGGGCTAACTTTGCTCTCGGGCAGAGTGCCATGCGGATGTCCAAAAATCTCCCCCAGGCGCTTTGTCCAACAGGCTTCAGCTCGGAGTGCGGCATAGCCCACCCTGTGGCCGCCTCCAAACCAGGGTTCCTGCGCTCCCCAGAGCCAGGGCTGCAGCATGCCACCTGGCACAGGGGCCTCCACGGGGCTCCTGCATGGGCACCCTCAGTGTGTGACAAGGTGTTTAGGCTTTGGGCAGCAGTTATCACAACAAAAAGCAAAAGTGAGGAAGATGCTAATTGCCCTCAAACTGGCCAAGTCCATTTTGTCTCATTTGCAATAATGGGTTTAATTTAATCTCTTATTTCCAATTTGGTACACCACCAAGATCTTATTTGTACAAAACACCTGATTATAATAATTACCAGCTTGGGAAGCTGTCTCCATTTGTGTCTGAAGAAAGGGACTAACAAGTTACCTCCTCGGTGAGTTCCCTCTTCTTTCCGAAGGCCAGCCCAGCTGGCTCCCAGCCCACAGTGGCTCCAGGAAGACCAAGATTGGGGAAGGCAGAATCCTGTTTGCATCCCCTCTCTAGGGGAGGAAGGAGGAGGGCCTAGTGTCGAGGGCACCCACGGCAGGGGTATAGGTCTCAGCTCTGCCACTCGCTACCTGCACTGGGGTCCCGGCTCGTCTTATCTGGAGGTGAGTAAGAATGAAAGGAGGTTTGCGCTTCGCACCTAGAAGTGCTCAGCGCTGTGTGATTTTCCTTGGGCCCTGAGCTCTTTGAGAACAGGCCTGCTCTCACCCGTCACTGTGTCCCAGCACATCTGGGCAATCACTCGGTGAGATTTTCTTGATGTTGACATGGGGGCAAGCAGTGGCCAGTCATGTGGTAATGAAATATGTCAATCACTGGAATCTCTGCCTCCTGCCGGGCTGCAAGTAGTCTCTGTGTGTCGCTGGGTGGCACTGCCTACTTTGGGCAATGTGGTCGCCTGGTCTCTGGGGTGAATAGGGCACAGCAGGGCTTGGGGCAGACAGACCAGAACTCCAGCAAGAAGGGCGTGGCTGCCTGAAGCTGGGAAGGTCGGGGGCTGCATCCTGCTGACACACTAGCCAGGCTGAACCCAGAGCAGGGTGAATCCAGCTGTGATGAGAACAGTCAGATGCCAGCCTTGGGAGTTAGGCCTTTGATCTTTTGAAGAGAGAAAACAGGGCATATAGAATTGGAAGGGATTTCAGGGCCCTGGTACAGAAGAGCACGCAAAGGCCAGGGGAAGGAGAGAGAAAGGCCTCACACCAGGCAGAGGGCATGGGTGGCCTCCAGGCACGTATGGGTCCCAGCCCACCCCTGGCCAACCTCCCAGCTCCTTGGGCTCCACACAGTGCATAGCTCAGCCCCCAGCTTGAGCTTGTTCCCGTTGATCCTGCTGTGTGACTGATTTCTGAGCTGCTCTGGGCTCACTAGGGAACTGGGGAGAGGCTTCTTTTTTACTCCTGTGCCAGGCCTGAGTTGGCAGCCCCTGAAAGTCTATGATGTCTCCCTGAGAAGCTCCAGCATTAGGAATTCATCTCACTAAACAGATTGTTCAAGAATCTTCAAGGTCATCTGAAAGTGGCAGTTTCTATATTAGTAATCCAAGTCCAGGTATACGGGCTGGAAATTTCCAAGTCTACATGAGCCCTCAAACATGAGAGAACCTCAGAGGCTCTGTGCTGCCCCACACTGAGGAAGACAGGTCAGATTAGCCCATTGGGCCTGGTTCTACTGCAGGGGGCAGGTAGACATGCCCCTGCCCTATACCCTGGATCCCACAAGTGGCTGCACCCAGAGTCAATGGCCCACCACTTCCTAAACCCAATTCCCAGCAAAAAGGGGCTGCTAGGCTAAGCTCTGCCCATCTCCAGCTGGAGAGGGGCAGGTAACAGCTGCTGAGAGCAGTGCCCTCCAGGTCTCACACATCTCAGTGGTCCACTTTCTGGCTGACAGGGCACCCCCAGTCCTTGGCCTCCTGCAGTCAGCCCAGCCCAAGCCTCAAGATCATAGCAGGCCACCAAGAGGAAGCAAGGAGCCCGCCCAGTCCATGAGTAGATAACACAGGGTGCTCCAAAAGAGCAGGTCTGAGCAGAAGACAGCTGCACCTTGGAGGGGAGTGACATCCTGGGGACAGCAGGGGAAGGAGCAGATCTTCAGCTAGTGGTCAGAGAATGAAAGGGGAGAAATGTGGGCAGATGCCCTTTGCTGATTCCCAGGTGTACCTGGGTTACTCCCCGGTGCTCTAGGGTATGGCCTGGGAGAGAGTCACACAGAGCTCTCCTCTCTGAGGCCAGGGTCTTGCCCGGTAAAGTGACAGAGGCAGCACAGACATAGCAGGAAGAATGGGTGGCATTGGCACCAGGCAGACCAGATGACTCTGCGTTCACTGGCCCTGTGACCTGAGACAAGAATTTGGCCTTTCTGAGTGTTGTCTGCTTATATCTTGTATCTGAAGCGGTGTTGATAGGAGATGAGCCAAAGGAAGGGCCCAGCACAGACCTGATCGGAAGGACACTCCATGCAAAGGATGAAAACAGTATGGGGCTGACTGCAGCAGCGGAGCCGAGTGAGGCCGGCAGCCGAGCCTTGTCCCTCAGTACCCATTTCCCAAAGACATGCAGTGTATCTCCCTGCCAGGAGAGCCACATGGAAAACGAGTGTGTGTACTCAATACCTCAACGCACCAAGGAAGCCACACCATGAAGTATGATGGCTCCTCTTTTGATCTTCCATGCTGTGGCTCAGTGCCGCTCCCCAGCCCTCATTTCTCTGTTGGTTGAATTAGAATGTACCAGGGTGAGCTCAGGCTGATCACCCCCATCCAAGGAAGGAGCAGGATCCCATGAGACCTCGCACCCTGCTGAATACAACCGGGAAAGTAGTCTTCCCTTTCTCCTCCTGGCCTTCATGGTTGGGAAGTGAGGATGTCAAGTTGTCGGATTCCTCCAGAGGGATCCACAGTGGGAAGAACACTGTCCTCAGAGGCAGGCGTGACCACTTGCCATGCCCAGCTGGACTCCTCACTCAGAAGGACTTCAGGTCCCAGGAGTCAGGGGATGTGGCTTCTTTGGTGGCTGTGTGCCTAGGGCATGAGACTCAGTGTCTAGGAGCCATAGTTCACCTGCCAAGTAGGAGTAGGGGCATCTAGTGCACGGGGATAGTTCGCCACTGCTTCATAGGTGTTTCTCGCCACTGAGGGCTCTTTTTCTACTCGGTAAGAGCAGGCCTCATGCCCGGGCACCCTTGTGTCCTGGCCACACCCATGTGGAATTGCTCTGGGCTCCCTGGTGAAGCAAATACACTAAAGTACTTGGAGCAGTGCCTGGCACAACTGGAGTGTTTGCTGTCTGTAGTGGTGTGAGGACTTAGCCAGCCCATAGCTGAGCGTCAGCCCCCATCCTGGGCACCAGGCTCCCTGATCATCCCAGAGGTGGCAGACAGGCCTGAGAGAAGAAACTGTCGAGAGCAGTCACCTCGTTTGCAAATGGATGGGGCTGGAGGCTGCTGCTGTTGGTCCCTGTAAACCTCTGGCCTGGCCAGCCTTGGGCACCTGCAGGTCACGCCAGAGACCTGGCAGAGCTCTGTAGTCTAAGGAGAGCGTGTCTTGGCAGCCATCTTGAAACCCTGATTGCAAGGCCACTGGCTTGTGGCCAACTCTCTTATTCTGAAGCTTCACACTTCCTGCCCAGCCCCAGCCAACTTCTGGGAGCCCCCAGCTGTTCATGCACACTCAGGTTCTGTCATGATCCCACCCTCAGCTGTTTGGCCACCGCACGACCTCTGCAGATCCAATCAGGACCTGGTCATGTCCGCTCCAGCACGGGTGTGGTTAACACACGTGTAGTAGTAAGAAAAGAGACATACCACATTTCAGTTTGGTTTCTGTTGTCCTGTCGGAGAGGGTGGTGGAGCTGACCTAGAGGCCGGCTGTGGACAGCCCTCTGTCTACCTGAGGTGGCCCCGCCCCCCACACCCAGGAGGGCTCCCAGAGTTGGGGGTCATCCTTCTCTATAAGGCTCACACATTGCCCGAGCCATGGGTTTCCTTGACTGTCACCCATTGGCCATGAGCTCCTCGTGGGTGGACATCCTAACCCCTATGCCAGAGACTCCTAAGTATAAGCTGCTCTTAGAAGTCAGGCTGTCTCAAGCCTCAGATGCCATCTCTGGGGCCACACATCTGGAGCTGGGCCTCTCCTCTTCACCCCCTCCCTGAGCTTGTGGTGCCACAGCCTGTGACTCAGGCCACAGCCAGCCTCGCAGGTGGGTTCTACACCTGAGACTCAGCCCGCTGCCCCTTGCCTGTTGGTGAAGGATGGACTTGCCTCATGGGTGACGTGCACGTGCCACTTAAAGGGAGGAGGCTTCACTGAGAGATTTAGGACGGGATTTGGGTGAGCAGCAGGCGTGCTGCATTCCTGGGTAGGAAGACTAAACGCTATCAAATAATGGCCTTCTTTGCACATGCTCAGAGAGTTAATGCAGGTACGAGTCACCTCCCAAAGGGAATGATCTGAAATAGCACAGAGCAAGATTGTCAGGAAATACACTAAATGCCAAGGGCACTGAGGAAAGCCTCTGACCCCACCTGTTCATGCATGATTTGAAGTAGCAGAGATTAAAATGGCCAAGCACTGATGCGTAGCTGGCTCACTGGAACACAGTGGAAGGCCCATGTTTCATGTCATGATTCACTGTGTGACGGAGACAGTGCCTTACAGGAGCAAGGGGAGGGAAGATTAGCTAATTTGTATCTATCTAGCAAAGTAGAAAGAATCTCTCTTCTGTCTGCCAAGGCCAAGTGGACAACTACTTAAAAGCAGACAGATTACAAAGTATAATAGTTGAACATGTGTCATTTCTTAGAAAGAATAACTTTCTAAGTTGTAAAAAGTACCCAAAAAAAAGAAAAAACACCAGAGATGAACAAATTTGATTTAAAATACTAAAATCTTATTTTCAAAGAAAAAAATCTCAAAAGTCAAATGGGCTAGAAAATTAGGATAGCAGATGAATTTCAGTCTTATAAAATGCTCCTAAAAAAAAAAAACCATGGGGAGTAATTAACCCTAGTTATTATTAAAGAAATGCAGATTGCAACAGGGAGGGACATTTTGCACTTCCAGCAAAGCAGAAATAAAGAATCACAATAGGCTCGGCGCCTATAGCTCAACCAGCTAAGGCGCCAGCCACGTACACCTAAGGTGGCGGGTTCGAATCCCCAGCCCGGACCCGCCAAACAACAATGACGGCTGCAACCAAAAAATAGCCGGGCGTTGTAGCGGGTGCCTGTGGTCCCAGCTACTTGGGAGGCGGAGGCAGGAGACTCACTTGAGCCCAGGAGTTGGAGGTTGCTGTGAGCTGTAATGCCACAGCACTCTGCCCAGGGGGACAGCTTGAGGCTCTGTCTCAAAAAATAAATAAATAAATAAATAAAAATAAAAAAATAGTTGAGTGTTGTGGTAGGCACCTGTAGTCTCAGCTACTTGGGAGGCTGAGGCAAGAGAATCACTTGAGCCCAAGAGTTTGAGTTTGCCGTGAGCTGTGACGTCACAGCACTCTACCAAGGGTGACACAGTGAGACTCTGTCTCAAAAAAAAAAAAAAATAATAATAATAATGAAGGGCTAACTAGGTAAGGTCTAGTTCCTTAAGTCAAATACAATGGGAGCTATAATACTATTCTACAGTAAACATGTACCAAAAGCAATCAGAGAAACAGGTCCTCCAGGGTTACAAGACTCACGTGTCTTAGGGATACTAAGAGATACTACATTTTCTTCAAGGGTAAAATGAGATTTTCTAAAGGATATGGAAGGAAAACAACCACCACAGGAAATTAATATTAACTGCCCAGAACTTATTAATAAAACTCACTCACAGAGAGGTATCCCATACCCCACAATGACATTTCCCACCCTATGTCCCATACATCAATAAGAACAAATTCATAGAAAAATAAAATAAAACTTACTCAAATGCATTTAACCATTATTAAATTCACTGGCTATATGTTTCACCAACTTTCTGCTAAAGCTCATTTATGAGAAAAATCATACCAGAATACTTTCGATATAATTGGAATCCAGCAGATAACGTGTCGTGAGCATATCCTTAAGTGCACTGTAAATAATTAAAAATCTAAGTTTAAAAAGATGTTAATACCACACAACAGTAAGCAGCATTACTTTTTAACTAAGTAGGTAGCCCAAGATCTACAACTGTCATTAACTGATGTTGAAATTTTTATGCCATTTTGCAACTATCATAATAATTGATTCAGACTAGAATCATCCATTGATGCTATAACTGCTGAATGCCAGTTTAGTTAGAAAAAGAACACTTGTACAATATCCAAGTAACTACGCACAGATTATTTATTAATCACAATAAAGAAAATGGTAATTTTATAGTGGAGAAACTTGGAGAACACTCCCCCTCCCTTTTTTTAGAGACAAAGTCTCATTTTGTCATCCTTGGTAGAGAGCCATGATGTCACAGCTGATAGCAACCTCCAGTTCTTGGGCTTAGCAAATTCTCTTGCCTCTGCCTCCAAGTAGCTGGGACTACAAGGCGCCCGCCACAACACTCAGCTATTTTTTTTGTTGCAGTTTGGCCAGGGCCAGGTTCTAACCCACCACCCTCGGTATATGGGGCCAGAGCCCTACTCACTTAGCCACAGGCGCCGCCCAAAGGAGGGCACCCCTTTAATCAAAGTTAACATTACAAGCTGACATCATACACCTTTCAATGCAAAGTACCGTGAAGAACACAGACTGCTTACATAGTTTTCTTGCCAAAAATGCATAACCTGGTTTCAGGAGGAAATGTCACACAAAACCAAATTTAAGGGACTTATTACAAGGGACAATATTGGGAAAACTGGCCCTATGTAGTACAATGTTAAATTTCCTGACTTTGATCATCATATGGTAGTTTATTTAAGAGAATACCTATTATTTTTACGAAAAGGTACACACTAGATCTAGTTCACAGGGGCAACAAGACATGACATTTACAATTTGCTCTGAAGTGGTAAACTACACACAATCTATCCACATGCACACGTATAAAAAGAAAATGAGGCAAAGTGTTAATTGGTGAATCTTAAGTGAAGGGTACTACAGGAGCTTTTGTACTATTCTTACAATTACATTTCAAGTAACTATTTTTCAGAAATATAAAAAAACACTTAGAATTGGTTTTTCTGATGGTGTACAATGGAGGTTTAAGCACCAACTGTACAAGAATAATATGCATTTAATTGTACTTACAGCTGCAAACTTCGAACATCATAAGGTTTTTCTCTTGTTTTGTGTTTTAGTTCAATGATGATCCAGCTATAAAGTAAAAAACAGTTGTCAATTGACTATAACTTAGTCTCTTATACTATTTTCCTAATAAGCTAGTACTAAGATTCTCAGGTGGAAGTATAGTAAAGCTAGCAGAAAAAGGGTTTATATAGTAGATATACCGAAATTTCTCCCCCCATTTCTTTCTTTTTTTTTTTTTAAGACAGAGTCTCACGGCTCAGCACCTATAGCTTAACCGGCTAAGGCGCCAGCCACGTACACCTAAGGTGGCGGGTTCGAATCCCCAGCCCGGACCGCCAAAACAACAATGATGGCTGCAACCAAAAAATAGCCGGGCGTTGTGGCGGGCGCCTGTGGTCCCAGCTACTTGGGAGGCGGAGGCAGGAGACTTGCTTGAGCCCAGGAGTTGGAGGTTGCTGTGAGCTGAGATGCCACTGCACTCTGCCCAGGGGGACAGCTTGAGGCACTGTCTCAAAAAAAAAAAAAAAAAGACAGAGTCTCACTATGTCACCCTTGATAGAGTGCCATAGCATCGCATCTCACAACCTCTAACTCTTGGGCTTAAGCGATTCTGTTGCCCCAGCCTCCCAAGTAGCTGGAACTATGGGTGCCCGCCACAGTGCCCAGCTACTTTTGTTGTTGTTGTTGTAGTTGTCATTGTTGCTTGGCTGGCCCAGCCAGGCTCGAACTTGCCAGCTTCAGTGCATGTGGCTGGCACCATAATCCTGTGCTACGGGTGCCAAGCTTCTTCTTTTTTTTGAGACAGAGTCTCATGACGTCACCCTCGGTAGAGTGCTATGGCGTCACAGCTCACAGCAACCTCAAACTTGGGCTCAAGCGATTCTCTTGCCTCAGCCTCCCAAGTACCTGGGACTACAGACGCTCGCCACAGCTTTTTTTTTGGTTGTAGTTGTCATTGTTTGGCAAGCCCAAGCTGGGTTCGAACCCACCAGCTCCAGTGTATGTGGCTGGTGCCCCAGCCGCTGAGCTACCGGCACTGAGCCAGCATACTTCATTTTTAAAACACATTAAATGAGCAAATATAGTTTAAATTATTCACATACATTATGTACTTTCCTATCTTTTGAATTCTAAACCATGAAATCAACTTTTAATATATATATTCAAAATTAATTTAATCTGAAAAGCATGAAAACAAGTAATATAGGCAGTCCCACTCACTAGGTCCTCACTCGTTCAGAACAGGTTATTTCAGTGCCCTTGTCGGTTCTTCTGACCCCAGCAGTGTTCACACACCAGCATGTGGCAGTGCCATTGCACTGCTTGGCTTTAAAGAGCCCCTGCTCGTCACACTCAGGGTCATAAAGGCCATCATTGTTCTGCAGAGCCCCTTCAGGTTTCTTTCTTCTCCCAGACTTTGAGTTAGTCATTTCTGCCTTCATCACCAAACATTTGGAAGCCACTGAAAAGAAAGCTTAACGTCAAACTCAAAAATAACTGGTTTCATGCTTATGGGGGAATTTTTTTTTTTTTTTGAGACAGAGTCCCACTATGTCCACCTCAGTAGAGTGCCATGGCATCACAGCTCACAGCAACCTTAAACTCTTGAGCTTAAGTGACTCTCTTGCCTCTGCCTCCCAAGCTGCTGGGATTACAGGCACCTGCCACAACGCCCAGCTATTTTTGTTGTTGTTGTTGTTATTGTAGTTGTTATTGTTGTTTAGGAGGCCCAGTCTGGGTTCAAACTTGGCAGCCCCAGTGCATGTGGCGAGCGCCCTAATCACTGAGCTACAGGCACCAAGCCGGGGAAATTTTTTTTAATTTAACTCCAAACTCCAAGGACCAAAGATTATTTCAAACTTTCATATTCTCACACTTTCTAAAGATAAAAGCTTCAAATGTGAGATAATTATGACCAAGTAATATACAGATTTGAGCCAATGAAACTCTTCCCAACTCAAGGCATGTCAGTTAAAGAAGTATTAAGTCACATACTTCTTTAATAAAAAAGACATTTTACTTACATGTTGAACAAACGACACTATTTTGTGTACCAATTGAAATACACTGGCATTCACCACTTGGGTTCAAAGAGCATTCTGTGGAATACTTGTAGTTTTCACAGACACATTCTAGAAAATGAAGAATATTCATTTTAAAATGTAGATCCAACTAGCAATTGTGATATCCCAGCTAAATTATGTTCTGACAACAATACCCAAGTCACAGGTACATATAGCCTTAAAAAGTGGTCCTGAATATTTTACTTTCAAGCTAACAATTTGAGAGCTTCCTAAGTGCCTGGCACTTGCTAAATAGTTTGCATGGTCTAATCTGCATGCATTCCTGCTTCTTTTTTTAAAAACAAGAACTCAGCCTTCCAAATATCATATCCAGCTTTGCTTTTGTGATACTCACAGTCTCAGCTCTTTCCTTCCTCCTGTCCTGCTAGAAACATCCCTGCCTGTCAGTCATTTATTTACAAAAAAACAATTCCAATTCTAGGATCTGTAAATCCTTACCTTTTCTCCCTCTCACACTTCATTTTCTTAAATAGGAATAGGTATACATTCAACCTCTACACCACTTTATACCTTGCTTTTTTTGGTAAAAAAATTATACTTTCAACTGAATATGGGAATATCCTTACACATGGGTTTCCTAACTGAATCACATCCTGGTACTGGATTTTGAAAGTGATACTAAGCAGTCCGTCCTGGGTATTGATGTCAGTTTAATAATTTTATCCTTGACTACTTCAAATGAAGTTAAAGTTCATTTTAACTTCAAATTGGCAAGTCTGTCTAATTCCTTTTGTCAAGTTAAGAGTGTGCAATCATTGAAAACAAAAACTAGCATGGCAAACCAAAGAATTTGTGTATGAATCTTTCACATCCAAAGTACCCTAAATTGACTTTAATTTTTCCCTGTTTAAGTTATAATTGATATGTACCCCCCTCCATGGTCTAGCACTAAACTCAATAGTGGGGTCATGAAAAGAGAAAGTATAGCAGCTGTCCTCAAGGAGTTAAAATCTTATGCAGCACCCTATTATAATTGTACAAAACACATTTTTCATCTCAAAAGGATATGAAATTTATTTATTTTTACTTTTTCTTTTTTTGGCCCGGGCTGGGTTTGAACCCACCACCTCTGGCATATGGGACCGGTGCCCTACCCTTTTGAGCCAGAGGCACCACCCCATATTTATTTTTACTTTTTAAGGGCAAACATGAAACAAGTTTATTGAGGAAGAGAAAGACAGGTATACAGAGTAAGGAAGTTTGCAAAGCAGGCTGTTACCTATAGACCGTGAACGGCCCTCCATTGCCAGGGCAAGTAGGCAAAGAGACAAGAGGCCAGATGTAAAATTTAAAACAGACCACTCAGACACAAACTCTCTGAGGCTATAGCAACTACTCATATTACCATTTTAAAGTAATTAAGTATTTTTTTCTAACTTTTTTTTTTTTTGGAGAGAATTTCACTTTGTTGCCCCCGGTAGAGTGCCCTGGTGTCACACTTCACAGCAACCTCTAACTCTTGGACTCAAGCATTTTCTTTTCTTTGTAGAAACAGAGTCTTACTTTATCACCCTTGGTAGAGGGCCAAGGTGTCACACATCTCACAGCAACCTCCAACTCCTGGGTTTAGGCGATTCTCTTGCCTCAGCCTCCCCAGTAGCTGGGACTATAGGTGCCTGCCACAATGCCTGGCTATTTTTTTGTTGCAGTTTGGCCGGGGCAGGGCTTGAAGCCGCCACCCTCAGTGTATGGGGCTGGCACCCTACCCACTGAGCCACAGGCGCCACCCTGACTCAAGCATTTTCTTTTTTCTTTCTTTCTTTTTTTTTTTTTTTTGCGGTTTTTGGCTGGGGCTGGGTTTGAACCCATCACCTTCGGCATATCGGGCTGGCGCCTTATTCCTTTGAGCCACAGGCGCCACCCTCAAGCATTTTCTTGTCTCTGCCTCCCAAGTAGCTGAGACTACAGGCCCTAACACAATGCCCAGCTATTTTTAGAGACGAGGTCTTACTCTGGCTCAGGTTGGTCTTGAACCGGTGAGCTCAGGCAGCCTCCCAGAGTGCTAGGTTTATAAGTGTGAGCCACCGTGCCAGGCCTTCTAACTTATCTTTTTGAGAGTCTTGCTCTGTTGCCCCAGATAAGAGTGCAATGGCATCATCATAGCTCACTGCTGCCACAAAACTCCTGAGGCTCCAGTGATCCTCCTGCTTCAGCTTCCTGAGTAGCTGGGACTACAGGCAGCACCACATCACCTGGCTAAATACCAGCTAAATTTTTCTATTTTTAATATATATAATTTTTTTTGTTTGTTTGTTTTAGAGACAAGAGCCTCACTTTGTCACCCTGGGTAGAGTGCCGTGGCGTCACAGCTCACAGCAACCTCCAGCTCTTGGGCTTAGGTGATTCTCTTACCTCAGCCTCCCAAGTAGCTGGGACTATAGGCATCTGCCACAATGCTTGGCTATTCTTTTGTTGCAGTTTGGCCAGGCTGGGTTCAAACCTGCCACCCTTGGTATATGGGGCCGGTGCCCTACTCACTGAGCCACAGGCGCTGCCCTATTTTTAATATTTTCAGTAGTGCTAGGGGCAGTGGCTCACACTTGTAATCCTAGCACTCTGGGAGGCTGAGGCTAGTGGACTGCCTAAACTCACAGGTTCAAAACCAGCCTGAGCCAGAGCTAGACTCTAGTCTCTAAAAATAGCTGGGTGTGGTGGCAGGCACCTGTAGTCCCAGCTACTTGGGAGGTTGAGGCAAGAGAATCACTTAAGCCCAAGAGTTGGAGGTTGCTGTGAGCTGTGATGCTACACGGGGCAACAAAAATGACTTTGTCTCCAAAAAAAAAAAAAAGAAAGAAAGAAAGAAAAGAAAAAAAAATTTCAATAGAGACAGAATTGCCTAATGTTAAGTCCCAGATTGAAACTAGAAAAACACAAAGTGAATTAAATTGTATGATTTTGAAAATGTATTTGTTGAACTTAGGCCACCTAGTTAGTGAAAGGTTTTCAGAGGGCTTTAGCCAACTGTCACTTTGCTTATAGGCCAACAACTTACAAATCAATAGAGACGGCAGCCAAGCTGTTCATTCTAGACTAAGAGAAGCTGGAATCAAACTATTTGGTTTGGTTTGGTTTTTCACTCTTTTAGAGACAGAGTCTTGCCTATTGCCCAGGCAGTGGGCTGGTCAGAGCTCACCATAACCTGGAATTCCTAGCCTCGAGTGATTCCCGTGGCTCAGCCTTCAAAGTAGCTGGGTACAGGTGCACACCATCTGTGCCTGCCTAATTTTTTTGTATCATTATTATTATTTTACACAGATGAAGTCTCCTGTATTGCCCAAGCTGGTCTAGAGCTCCTGCCCTCAAGAAATCCTCCCACCTTGGCTTTCAAACCCTACAGTAATTCGTGTTTTTAAAAACTAAAGAAAATGGAAAACTCTGGATGTTATGTAAGAAAAAGATCAAGATATAAAGAACTACATGTTTAAGTTTAGGGTAACGTTAAGAGCACGTCTAAAAGAAACACCCAGTTATTTATTGTGAGACTTCCGAAGTGGAGGGATCATACGTTCTTTACTCTTTACGGTTCTCGTTATTTCTAACGTTTCTACAGTAAACTTAGAATTACGCACTTGATCCTTAGAAAAGAAAAAACATGCACACGCCGTGTAGTCAAGGCCAGGGAGGCCCGCAGGTACTTAGCGGCCCTGGCCTCCAGCCCACAATCACCTGTGCCAGCCCTGGGCGCACATCCGGGGCCTGCGGCAAGTGACGCGGGTAGGGACCGGCCCGTCGCGGTCGCAGAGAATCCACCACCTGCCCGGGATCGTTGGTCTGTAATCCCAAGTTTGCCCAGCCAGAAGGTGGGCACTCCCGGATGTGAGGCCCTGGTTCTGTGGCTGCAGGATCCCGAGACCAGGCCACTCTGTTCCCCGTCTATCCCCCGCCCCGAGCCACTTCCCTACAGAGGCGCACAAAGCTGGAAAGCGAGGCGCCTTCCCGCCGCCGCCTCCGCGCGAGGGCCTAGCCCAGACTGCCCGCGTCCACCAGTCTCCAGAAGGGAAAGCACAGCCTTTTGGTCCCTTCTCCGTTATCCCCATCTCGGGCGTCGAGGACTGCCACCCGGCCCAGCCCAACTTCACAACTCCGCGCCTCACCTTGTTGAGCCGCAGCCACCGTCACCGTCGCCGCGACGAGCAGAAGCCCGAACCCAAGGACATGAAGGGGCGCCATGCTGCGCGCGCCGAGAAGAGGGGCGCGGGGCGGGCCCGGGACTGGCGAGAGAACGCACGGAGGCTGTGCAGCGGTGGGGGCCCGCGGGCAGGCCGGGCGGCGCGAGGCTTGAAGCGTGCGGGTTCACGTCGCGAGGACCGAGGCACAGCGGCGTCCAGACCCGGTTTAAGATGCGAGCTCACCGAAGAAACTGCGCGCTCTGGGCGCGGGGCGGGGCGGGGCACAGACCTGCCGGACCTGGCAACCCCGCCTCTCGGCCCCTTCCCGGGGCTGCTGACCTCTGCCAGCCGGAGCCCAGCGATGAGTCACCGCCCAGGGGCGGGGGCGCCGCGGGCTCCCCACCTCCGGTGCGGCAGTGGGCGCGCCGGCACTTCCCCAGGTGTGCGCGCCGCGCCCCGCCCCGAGCCGCCCTGGGTGCTCCCGCTCTGTGGCTGCCGCAGGTAGCCTTGGTGGCCACGGAGTTGGTACTGTACAGAAGCTTTCTTTCGTACGAAGAGTGCTGCTTTCAAGCCTTAAAAAATGGGGCTTGAGCAAAAGGGTGCGGAAACTAAAGAGGAACATGGAAGCTAAAATGGAACGCAAAGAGAAGCAGAGATCTGTCCGAAGAACTTTTTTGCATTAATTAACTTTTTGGCAAAAAAGACGACCTTTGAGCTTTACTTGGCTGTCTGTTGTACTTCTTTGAAACTAGGGGGGGAAAAAGGAAGAAAGAAGAAATCTCCAACTTTCCAAGGATGACAAATTCGTATATTTTTATGATTAAGCTCAATAATTCTTTTCCCTCTTTTGTAAGCATTTTTGGCACGTGAAGACGTAAGAAAAGTTGTTGCCATAGAGCCAAATGCTGGGAGCCCAGATAATTTTGTTTTGACTAATATTAGAGAACTACGTTGATGAGTCCTTTGAAAAGCAATTATAGGGAAGTAAAACAAGGTACCAAAATTTGTTTCAATGGAAATGATTTCAAATCACAAAACACGGCTCGGCGCCTGTGGCTCAAGCGGCTAAGGCGCCAGCCACATACACCTAAGGTGGCGGGTTCGAATCTCCAGCCCGGGCCCGCCAAACAACAATGATGGCTGCAACCAAAAAATGGCCAGGCGTTGTGGCGGGCGCCTGTGGTCCCAGCTACTTGGGAGGCTGAGGCAGGAGACTCGCTTGAGCCCAGGAGTTGGA